>CM019178.2:3516419-3598261 GCA_009739505.2 Apolygus lucorum
CGTATGGGAAACACGCGTCCGTCAAGACGGAAACACGAATGGGTACCACTAATTCCAACTTCGCTACAGAATGGCTGATTGATCGCTGTCATAAGAACGAATGGGCAGGACACCCAGGAGCTGAAGTCACAGAAAATCGTCCGTAGACTTGGACGACGGGGCCCGGACTTGCGAAAGATGTTCGAGAGAATCTTCAACGTTGCGAAACCTGTGCGCGACGAAATACACCGTCCGGACTTCGGAATCCTATCCAAAGGCCGTTGCTTCCTGAACGTCCCGGACATCGTCGGCATAGATTTCGTCGGCCCCATCTCAAACGGAAACACGACCAAGTATATACTCACCGCCGTGGATCATTTCACGAAATACGCGGAGGCGTATATTACTTCAGATTGCACGGTTGGAACCGTCGCCCGAAATCTTGCGAACAAATACATTCCGACACACGGTGTTCCCGAAAGGTTGGTCTCGGACCGTGGTACCGCTTTTACGGCCGGATCAACACGAGAACTATGCAAAAATTGGGGCATAAGACAAATTTTTACCACAGCTTATCATCCAGAAAGTAACGGAGTCTGTGAAAGATTCCACCGAACGCTAGCTAACATCTTAGCGAAAATATCCAAGAAGACGAAAGAATGGGAAAGTATGCTCCCCATTGCGCTTGCAGCATATCGCTCGACTCCGCACAAAGCACGGGATTCAGTCCGAACTTTCTCACCTTCGGTCGTGAATTGCGAATGCCCAACGAAACACTGCAGAGCTTGAAACCCCGTGCCGATGAGACCACCACGATGAGAAATCTGAGGATCGCACGCGACGCCACCCACCAAAGCCTTCAAGAGGCGTGGCGGCGGCGTAGCGAAGCCATCAACTCACGACGCACTCTGAGATCCTTCGAGGGAGGCGACGCCGTATATCTAAAGGACATGCAACCGCCACCCGGAGTTGTGAAGAAATTTTGGAGTCCATGGAGTGGTCCATGGATAGTACTGAAGAACATTCCGATGTTACTTATGAAATTAGAGGACTTACCGGATATTCGAAGACAAACTGTGCACATCAATCGCCTGAAACCAGCTTTCGTGTTGGGAGTACCAGACGAAACGTTCATTGATCCCAACGATTCCCCGTCGAATCCACGAGACGTTGCGACACCAGAACCCCTCGACACGACGTTGACACCTGAAACAAACAAAGAAGATTGGTATGAAAGTTACGGTTGGTCGACACCGGCAGCCGTGGCGCAGCACCTGTACCCATCACCAGCTCGAAAGAACACACGCCGAGGACACCTCGAGGAGAGGCCTCAACCCAAAATAGTATCCCTTCGGAACTGGATCGTGACATGGACGCGGATCACAATTTCGATCGCTCCACCGAACGTGAAACGGAAGGAAGTGAAATACCTCACGGGACTGACGACCTCAAACGAGCCGTGCTGATCGCCACGAGACTCCACTCTGCCACACCACACATCATGACGAGTCCGCCGATCGCAACGCCGATCGCAACGCCGATCGCAACGCTACTCGCAACGCCAACTCGCAACGCCGATCGCAACGCTGACCGCCACAAGGTGCGATGTACAGAAGAAGTCAATGAAGACGGAGAGCCAATTGAATCTTCCGATGAAGAGGAGTTTGCAAGAAGCGAAGGAAGACCCACCGCCCTAAGAGACTTTGTGAAGAAATTGAGGAGACACCTAGCGTTATCCATTAAGAGCAAGGCACAAAACTGTCGACTATAGGCTACTCCACTTAGGGAAAAGACACACTGACAAACTACTAGGGCACATACACATCACATTGACCGACCCTTCAGGTCCATAAACTTGGACCCTTCAGGTCACCCCATTTACTTGGACCCTTCAGGTCACCAATTTAAACTTGGACCCTTCAGGTCGTAACACTTCGCTTTGATCCTCTGATCGCTACTCGTATGGCTACACTGTCCTACTACGGCCGTGCATGAAAAGTTGAAGTACCAACGTAGAATTCCTATTGAGCAAGTCACTTTTCCTAGGCCAGGATGTCACATAGGATATTGTTTTGTTTGTTGTAGGATATGGCACATGAATCTAATGAGGCATTAGAGATCGAAGGAGGTCCGATCGTACCCGATCCAGTAGTAGTGCTCATGCGGAGTCAACGCGAGCGAGAAGTGGAACGCCTTGGCGACCGACCGGAAGGCTATGTGGAGACGCCAGAGCCCATCGATGACCCCTTCCCCACCCTTGAGACCTTGGCAAATTTCACCAGGTTCACTATGGTAGGAGATACTCCGGCCGCCCGACGAATCACTGGCCGCGCGGCACTTCAGACCGCCCTCGATATCTCCCGCTGGCTCCCTGCGTACCAGCGCATCGTTCAGGAGCGGAACTCCCTCCTCCGCAGGCAGCAGCAGTGGCTGGAGGACCGACGAACCCTCATCCTGGAGCGTAATGAGGCCATAGCAGAGGCGAAGCGGGCCAAGGCACAGGTGGACGCAGAGCCACCTGCGGCACAGACGCGGACATCTGAGGCACCCTCACAGGCAACAGCAGAGGCACCTGCGACGAGGTCTGCAGGAGCTGTGGGGGAGTTGGCCCCTTCCCCAGCTCCATCGGCGATGGTACTCTCTATCTCCTCCAAGTCCTATTCCCCGGAGCTCCCCGACTGCGGCGTACCCCTACCTTCGTCAAGCCCCCCGCCACGCGCCCAGAGCCGGACCGGCATTTTCGCAGACTCTGACTGGGACAACGAAGACCAAGCAAGCCAACCACCACCTGAGCCGCTGCCCACTCCGATCAGAGAACCCCAAGTCATATTGCAGGCAGGCAGCCCACCCCCATCCAAACCGGGGTTGAAGATCAAGATCACGAGGCGCAAAAAGATCATCTGTCCAGTCTGCACTCGACCCGCCCCCAAGATGTTCAAGTTCCGCTGTCCTGCCTGCAAGGAGTTCTGGGAGCGGCTCGAGGCCATGCATCGGAAAGGGCAGGAGCTGCCGACCTGCGCCAAGGACCATACCAACCGCCGGAAACCCCACCCGATGCCGAGGTTGCCGTCGCCACGCCTACGAGCAGGCCATCAAGAAGGCGCGCCCCTCCGAACCCCTAGCCATCCCCAGTGTCGTCTTTGACGACCCTGGCTCCCGGGGGGACGGGGGGTGTGGGCTCCCGCCCACAGGAACGCTACTCCAGTAGGGTGGGGCCGGGTCAACGCCACCGACCCCCTTCGGCCTGACTCGTAGGTGACGTCAACGTGGCCCAATCAGAAGGCGCCAACCAACATCTTGAGCGCCCTCCCCCCTCCGGCCGGAGAAGCGGCAAGAGCTTCTCCCCCACCATCACCGCCGCCCCCGCCAACACCACCTCGCGGGAGGAGGGGGGAGAGAGAAGACGGAACCTCGGGTCAGGCCTGGACGACACTACTCCCTCTCCAACCTCTGATCAGTTTAACGTCCACCGAGAGCTCCCAGCCCGTGAGTCGTGTAACCGCCACAGTTTTCCCCCCACGCCGCCACGCTGTACGACCCCCTGGACATCAGCGTCGCCACGTACCTACCTCTGCCACACAACATCGGAAGGATACCTACGGGCCCCAACGTGAGTGCACAAACTAATTTACATTTCATTCCATTGGCCAATGAACTAGGAGTGACGTGTAGTCATAAGAGTAAAACCTAATAACATTAACAACATTTTCGCCACGAAGCTTATTCCGAAATTGAACTTTAGTAGACTTTCTGATTGAACCACTGATTTTTCTGACCTTGCATTGAACTTGAATACCAAATGATTAATGGATTGTAACGATATATTAGGAATCCATACTGAGTAAAGTACTATTCATACACATTATAAACTTACCTTCATGCAAATCGCCACGAACTTTGAAGTTGTCTCTTAATCAATAAAAGTGCCATATATTTGTATTTCCGTTTACCTTTTGTCAGAGTATACCTGGTTACCAATTTAATAGTTGAGGTTAGTGCATCGCCACGCCTCGAGGTTTTGACAAGTCCCTTCAGGACCGCCACGTAAGCCCATCAGGCAGGAGCACCTTTGTGTATCCAAATTGGATTTAGCCCTTCAGGCTTTTAACTTTCAGCATAAATCGCCACGGGACGCTTCAGGTCGCCACGCTTTCTCACCACGCTTTTCGCCACGCATCTTTAATTCTAAATTCTTCACAGGTAAATACCTTTCTTTATAATTTATCTGTGTTTCGACTTTTGTCTTGTTTTCTTTTCAGCCAATATTCATTTTCAAATCAACCCCCCAACAACTCGTGCGATCACTTGGGCTGTCGAGTTCATTAACCTAGTTGGTGAGCCCGACCACCCAAGCGCCTAGATCCTCTAGGACAAAAAGACCGAAGATATACCTGCGAGTTGATAGCAGAGGTGAACCTTTCCCTTCACCACTGGTACCCAAGTTGCCAGGTATATCCGAAGTCACCATACTTACAATAGT
Source organism: Apolygus lucorum (assembly GCA_009739505.2). Classification (NCBI taxonomy): domain Eukaryota; kingdom Metazoa; phylum Arthropoda; class Insecta; order Hemiptera; family Miridae; genus Apolygus; species Apolygus lucorum. The sequence goes on from CM019178.2 coordinate 3,520,879, forward strand.
ATACTCTACTCTGCTCTACTCTCTATATACTCTACTATACTATATTCTATATAGTCTACTCTACTCTCTATATACTCTACTATATTCTAATCTATATTCTATATAGTCGACTCTACTCTCTATAATATAGAGAGTAGAGTCGACTATATTATATATTATATAATATTGTATATTATACTCTACTATATTCTAATCTAAATTTTATATTGTCTACTCTTATATACTCTACTAACTATACTCTAAATTCTCTCGTGTCCATCCTAACGTGGAAATCGATAAATCCGTTCAAACGTGGAAATTCGAGCTACTCAATCAATAAAAATTCTCTTCAACAACACTATTGAATGAATCAAGAGAAAGAATTGAGGAACCTTGAAAACCCATCCAGTAAACTGGTCAACTGGTTACGACAAATCAGAAACCACCTCCAATCTAATCCACGATTAACTGGAGATTCACTCCTAGTTCTCCTCAAGGTACCTATTCCGCGTGTCCTTCCCATCTAACTTAGTTCGATGGTCCTTCCTTCCATCCACTTTTTCAATTTGAATTCATCGAGTCCGACAGACACAGCAAATTTACCAGTAACAAATAAGAAAAAAAATACTATTGAACATTGTAGAAAGAAAAAAGGTGGACAAGGACTCAAGAAGTTGTCGAAACGTAATGTATTTGCCAAAAGTTCAAATTGAGATGCCAAAAGTTCAAATTGGTAGGTGTGCCAAAAGTTTGCCAAAAATTCAAGTGTGTGAGGCATTATTCTTGTGGGAGCCAAATTGCTGCTCCGTCTTCCAGTCCGAATCCTCAGACATGTTTCCTTGGGCCTCTCAGCCTCTTCGTATTAAATTGTTCATCCCATCAGAGCTTTCTGGACAACTTTAGTTTGATGATTGTTGTCTCTCTGTGGTTCGTTCTCATTCCGGGCATAACTATACTGAATCAATATCCAATTTTGATGGAATTTTCATGGTTGATGCGTCCCAAGAATTTCGTCAACATTAGAAATATAGCAGCGACTCACAAAAAACAAGATTTTACCTAAGTTGCCCAATTTTCGTCAAATTTTGAGGGTAGTTTTTGGTTTTGGTTTGGCCGAAGAAAAGAACCAAATATGCACTTTGTACTTGCCCATTTCAGCTCAAATTATAAGGAAAATGCAGAAACCCTGACTCGAGGAAGCGAAATTAATGGGTAGGTGTTGGTTGGTGGAAATTCTGTGATAGAAGCTCAAATTTACCCACCTGGGAATGAGCAAATACCTCTAAATAAATGTCTAATTGAAGCTTCAGTGAATTCGTTCCACATTCACGCGATTGTAAACGAGCTCCTTCAAATTTCATGAACGAGGCGTCGAGATTTCCTTAGAAATCGCGCTTTCGCTCAGCGGAGGCTTCAGGTGATTATTCATTATCCAACCAGCTTACAGGTACACGCTATGAATATTGATGAAAGTAATAAACGCACCCAAAAGCCGGTCCGTTGAAGGGAAAAACGAAAAAGCATGCAAATTTATGAAAAAGCCTCCCTTTGCACTTTACTCGACTACGCGATCTCTATTTAAATTTTCGAAAAAAAGGACTCTGAGGTGAGGGTGAACGCTTGGAAAACTTCACACTGCCCCTTTTAATGGCCAATTTAATGAACGGATATCCCTTTTTGAAAAGCGGGCAGAAAGACGGACCTCCACGGAATTCTAAAAGGCACCCCTTCGAGAGTTTACTGCAAATGAATTCCCGTTCTCCAGTAACGGGAGATGAACCCTTTCATTACTTACTCCCATTACTTCCTTCCTTTCTCCTCCACTTCGATGATCTATGGGGGCCGTCCTTTTCCAGTTGAATTTTCAGCTCAACTGACTTGCGGAACGCATCTCTCCCCTCCTAGGTTTTCAGCCTGTGATTTTGGCCTTTCGAGAGACCTTTGACCTTCAATGTGAAGGGAGTACGAGGGACTCCTTTTCATCATTTGAAGGGCTATAAAAGGCTTGTCTAGGTACCCTCCAAGACGAAGAAGAAGAAGAAGATTGAAATGAACATTTATCTTGTCAGTTTGTATACTTTCCGCTCTGATGCAGTCATCTTGAGGGTTTCATATCTCCTGCACCACCACTTTCTGCCATAATATTATACTACATGTTTCAATGCCATAGTTAGAGGAAATTACACTATTTTCACACTTTATATTTGTAGCGGCCAGAGGTCTATTGATAAGCGACTAAGTGTGGTTTAGGTTGGTTCTTGAATTGCACCCCCCCCCCCCCCCTTTATACTTCTCACGTTGTGCTTCTAGCTTTCCTCCTTGTTAACCCACTATTGTCTGTACCGTACTAGAAAACCCTCATTTTAAAGAAGCATCAAGGGAAAGAAAGTGGTGGAACAGACCGAGCGCTATCTAGCGACGATTAGATGAACCTTCTCTTCTTTTTTGGCAAGATGGATGCTCCTCCGTTATTGACCGGTGGTAATGTCTGTGGATCCCTGCCTAATCTTTAGGAAACCAGAAATTTTCCCTCAATGAAAAAGGCAATCAAATCTGTTTGAGGCATCAATAAGAAAGGCATTTAGTCTGAAATGAAAATCTACGTACTCGAACGTTAATTTTTGAAGCATTCTATTATTTACGAAATAATTGGAAACACAACACACGATACCTACATCACATAAGCCAACTGATAACAGAGATAACCTCCGGAAGGTTCATCTTATCTTCGCTAGGCAGCGCTCACGCCGTTCTACCACTTTCTTCCCCTAGATGCTACTTATTTGTATACATAGCAAGCTTACTATAGCAAAAATTAATTTTATTTCCATCTTTAAGACGCCACAAAGTACTTCCTAAAGGTTTATTATTTTTCTGTATGCATCACTCGCCTGCAAAGAAAACAGCTTTGCTATTCCCACAATCAAGTTTATTTTGAAGAACTAAACGCTTCACACTCAATCAATGGAAATAGGGAGTTGAGGTTGCTTAATTATAAAGAAATGTGATTACTGGTTGCTAAGGACCCAAACTGAGTACAATACGCGAAGAAACTAACAACGATCGGATTTTGGTCAGTTAAAATTTCAACGGAGATAAACCTCTTCTGCGATTCACACGTGTTTCTGAATAATCAAAAGTGCAACCTTTAAGGGGGAGCGAACGGTCGGTCCTACAAAGCACTGGGTGGTCTCATTCGATTCTAAAAATTAAATACTATTCGAAATTAATGAAAAAACAATACGTTTATATTGAAAGTTTTCGAGCTAGGGAGTTTTGAGAATTGCAGCCCTTATTTTTAAACCTCCAGAAGTGAATGAATCAATCAAAAGCTTTGCGACACAAATAGACCTCAAATGGAGCCCAAATGCCAAATTTCATCAAAAACGGTCAATGGTAACTAAGGAAAGTGCCGCGGATTGACAAATATTCGATACAAATAAATAAATAAAAATTTGATGAATCCATGTAAATGAAAAAATTAATTACATAAATATAATTTTATATGTATATATATATAAATTTATAAGAGTGATATGATGTCTAGTCAACGTGAAGTATGATTGAGGTATGATTGACCAATACTAGACTTGTTTTGTGCGTCTTCTTTATTTGCCCATGACGTTTCTACCCGGGAACTGGGTCCTATTCATACGGTATAATATACCATATGACATAATATACATATTATGTCTGTCTGCGAAATTGTTTAAACGTAATAGTAGGTATGAAGAACTAGTTCTACAGATAATACACTTTAATTATACTGTAAGAAACTGTGGAAAAATAATCTACCAAAAACGTTGTCTGACAAAAGACAAACAAAACAAAATGAAGGCGTGGCATAATATAGATCTATATATACATTTAATATAGATCTATATATACATCTAATATACATCTATATTATGCCACGCCTTAGTTTTGTTTTGTTTGTCTTTTGTCAGACAACGTTTTTGGTAATTATTTTTCCACAGTTTCTTACAGTATAATTAAAGTGTATTATCTGTAGAACTAGTTCTTCATACCTGCTATTACGTTTAAACAATTTCGCAGACAGACATAATATGTCCTTGACATAAAATGACTGGGTCCTATTCATATGGTATATTATACCATAATATGGTATAATATACCATATGAATAGGACCCAGACTTGTTTTGTGCGTATTCTTTATTTGCCCATGGGTAGAAACGTCATGGGCAAATAAAGAATACGCACAAAACAAGTCTAGTATTGGTCAATCATACCTCAATCATATATAAATTTATATATTTCCATATAAATTCGATTTTCGGATTCTAAGTACCTTGAAACGTAAACCAACAAATTTTGAAGGGGTTAAAAAAATTCATTGAAAATAATGAACCAAAACAAATCGAAAAGTCAGTCGTTCTTCAGGATATTCGACTGTTTGGACATGAAAGTGCTCCACCTCTTTCATAAATAACCAACAACGCTCCCACATCTAACATTCCTATCTCTTCGAATTAACGCGTTTCTCTATGCACGGCAGAACCTTCAAAAGCGAGGAAATTCAACAGCTGCTCGAAGGCAAAAGCGTGCAAAACATTGGGATGAATGGAGGCGACGGTCTCATCTTCAAAAGGTGACAAGAGGCGGCGCACCGCATAAGCCGGCGCCGCGAACCCACAAAAGATCTTCCACTCAATAATAAATCTCTTCATTTTCGCCTCTTTTCCCGACGGGCTTCCGACGGGTTATTTTTCCGTTATAATAGATGAGATGCTCCTTTTCACAATTTCCCCCTCTTTTTCACAATTTCCCTCCCCTCCATCGTCTCCACTGTTTTTTCACTCGTACAAAAGATGGCTTTTTATAAATAAACCCTCTGTTGCGGGGCGGGAAAACCTCGTTTGTGGGATCAAGGGAACACGGCAATAGGATCGTCACCTGCTCGTTTCTGCATATCAGTCTCTAGTGAACCAAAAGAATATGTTTGGACAGTATAATTATTATACAGGGTGGTCCACGGGAAGCTGACGGTTTTTAAATGAGCACATTTGTTTTTCAACATACAAAATTTATTTTTTCATATTCTTACAACCAGTACTATGCCATTTTTGACATCAAACCTCAAAAATAAAATTAAAATTCATGTGGTGACCGTCTTGCTTGTAACATTTTGCAAGTCTGTTCAAAAAGTCTTGGTGAACGCTCCAATAAAGGAGTCAATCGTGTGGACTTCTGCTCGAATCGCATCCTTCAGCTTGGCTAGTGTTGTCGGTTTGTTTCCGCAGACTCAAGATCCGAGGCAATCCTTAGTATTTAGCCAAATCGAAGGGGCAAAAAGTTGTGCTTAAATTGGAAATTTTGAAGGATTTTAGAAATTTATTAAAGGACGGACCTAGGGAATTGAAAAACTGAAATAATGCCGCTGGAATCATCAAAATCGAACAATAATTGCCTGAGAAAATGGGAAAAACCGTTAATTCAGTTATCTTTTTCCCATAAAATGTAGCTAAATTTGAAATTTACTAGGCTTTCAGAAATTCATTAGTGCATGGGGCTTGGGAATTCAAAAACTGAAAAATTGACGCTGGAATCATCAATATTGAACAATAATTGCCATATAACACACCACAAGACTTGTGGATACTTAGTATCTTCCAAATTTGTGATGGTCCAGATTTTTATTATTATTAATTTTTTTTTTTTTTTTTTAGGAAAACGGCAACACAATGATTGTGATTACAGCCCGTTGTGATGAGATGATAAACAACTTCTTGAGACCTCAGACGAATACTGCAACTTTCTGCTGAAACCATTTGGTTCCATAAAGAAATCCCTCAAGCAGCTCCTCACACAGCCCTCCGCACTCGGGTCGAAGATCATACGAAGGCAGTGGGAAACGAACTCGTCAAGTGAGACTGGCAGGTAGGAAGGGGACTACGGGGATCAGCTGATCTGACACGAACCACCAATGCGAGCGAGTCCTTTCATTCTTTTCTCAACAAGAATTTCAGCACCAACCACCCCAACATTTACGTGTTTGTTGAAGAACTGAAAAGTGTGCAGATTAAAGTGTACTGTAAGTTCGAGTCACTGAACAAAAATCGTAGGCGTACACCTGCCGTTTGCAGGGTTACAGACCAGGATTGCCACTTTTGTGCCACATTTGTTAAAACAGTGCTCACTTTGGGAGTGCAGTGGTATCAGTTGGTTTGGGGAGTGTTGTGGTATCTGAGAGTGCTGTGGTCCCTTTTTCCGGACCTGGGAGTGCAATGGCTATAACCCGAGTATTCCTTTCGAAATAACCCGAGACTGTCCGCACATGGCTCGTCAGTTTACCTGTGGATTTCACTGTCACCAACAGTTTCAGCGAATTTTCAAAGAAAATTAATTTTTCCCCAAATAAATCTGTTTTGCACCATCTAATAATATAAAACGCCAACCGTACGTACGTACGTATGCACGGAGGGGTTAAGAGTGGGCGGAATCAGAGACGGTCGGAGTTGGGGGCGGGAGAAGTCGGAGTTGGGGGCGGGAGAAGTCGGAGTTGGGGGCGGAAGAAGTCGGAGTTGGGGGCGGGAGAAGTCGGAGTTGGGGGCGGGAGGAGTCGGAGTTGGGGGCGGGAGGAGTCGGAGGAGCTGGGGGCGAGAGGAGTCGGAGGGAGTGGTGGAGGAGTGAGTCGGAGGAATCGTTTTTGCCTACTTTTAGTAGGCTTTTCAGCTAGTTTTAAAATGGTTCCTGTCGTTTTTCCAAAAATCACATTACGTTTATTCATAGGTATTATAATATTTCGGTGTGGAGATGACAAAGTAGATTTTCGAATATTTTAGGTGGCGAAATGACCAGTCTTGTCTTGTTTTTTTCAATTCTTTCTATTATTGCACGACGTTTTGATCCAGCATCTGAATTCTATTCATGTGCATCTTCTTCTTCAGTTCAATAAGTTTTCTACCAACTCCTTGACGTTGTAGCCGTAGTTATCTTCTTTCTCTTTCAACAGCGACATATTGGTCTTCCTTTGGAGTATATTTCTGTGTGTAATAACTACAGCTACAACGTCAAGAAGTTGGTAGAAAAACTTACTGAACTGAGGAAGAAGATGCACATGAATAGGACCCAGATCCTGGGTCGAAACGTCGTGCAGTTATAAACAAGAATTGAAAACACCAGACAAGACAGGTCATTTCCACCTAACATATTATGATACATGTATCATAATACATAATTACAACTTTAGGAGTCAACTTTTTAAAAAAGAAGGCCAAGTACGGCCAAAAACTTGTATTTAGGTTATTTGTTTTATTAATATATGGTAGGTGTATTCGGATTCAACCCGAAATTTCTGACATGATTACAATATTTCAGACATGAAAATTTTAAATTTATACATAATTATACAGGAAGGTCTGAAACATAAAACGCAAGTGGAAATTTCGATTTTGGAGAACTTTTTTTTTCAAACTTGAAAAGTGAAGATTTTCTGGATTGAGGACAACTCGAGGGAGGTATCGCAGAACTTATTCATTTTTGGTGTTGAGTCGTTGGTGAACCCCGCTTCATTTAAGCGGGTAAGGCAATAAATATCCAAGAGCGAAATCATCTGAATCAATACTGATCTTTCCTTTGGAAGACAGCTAATGACGTCCAAGACGCCAGGAATGGCAGTTGGAAGACAATTCAACTTGAGATGGAGGTAGAGAAATGGTCCTTTTTATGGCTTTAAGGGGGTCTCAGTCGGTCGACGTTCGTTCTTCGTTCCAGGTTAGTACGAGTATTTAGCCAAATCAAAGGGGCAAAAGGTTAAAAAGTTGTACTTATATTGGAAATTTTGAAGGATTTTAAAAATTTATTAGTGCACGGACCTAGGGAATTGAAAAACTGAAATGATGCCGCTGAAATCATCAAAATCGAACAATTGCCTGAGATCATCAAAAAATTGCCTGAGATCATCGAACAATTGCCTGAAATCATCAAAATCGAATTGCGTGAGAAAAATGGGAAAACCGTTAATTCAGTTCAATCTTTTTCCCATAAAATGTAGCTAAATATGAAATTTTCGAGGCTTTTAGAAATTCATTAGTGCGTGGGGCTTGGGAAATCAAAAACTGAAAAATTGAAACTGGAATCATCAATATCGAACAATAATTGCCAGATAAATATGGGAAAAACATGGGAATAACCTTTTATTCAGTTGTTTTCCCCATTTTTCTCTGGCAATGAATGTTCGATTTTGATGATTCCGGCGGCAATATTTCAGTTTTTCAATTACCAAGGGCCGTGCACTAACAAATTTCTAAAATCCTTTAAAATTTCCAATTTATGTACAACTTTTTAACATTTTGTCCCTTCGATTTGGCGAAATACTAAAAAACGAACTGCGACCGACTGAGACACCCTTAAGGTCACATACAAAAAATCTTAAAATTAAAAACTTGGACAAACAAGGAGTTAAAACAATGCTAGGAAACTGTTTTGTTGAAAATTAGTTGTATAATCGACTCTTGAAGTTTTGCGGTCCTCAACGTGAGACACCCTGTATAATATACAGGGTGTATAATATACATGATATAATATACATGATCATATTATAATATACATGATCATATTATGATATATAATAATATGATATAATATATGTATGATATATTATATGTATAATATATATATATATACCTATATAATATATATCATATGTATAATATACATGATCATATTATGATCATGCTGATCCATGTTATTTATGTATGTTCTTACTACCCGCTCAATTTGGCCGACTTTCTCAAAATTTCATGGTTACAGTTAACAAACGGAATATCTGTTATTTCAAGTGGCTTTCATCGCTCATCCGGTAGATGACGGCTAACTTGATTATTTCATTCGCCGTTATTTTGTGCCGCACCGACTACCGCCGGTGATGTACGGTTGAGGTTCAACTCCTGAAAAATGTAAACACTCCGTTACCACTCCAGACTGGAAGGGAGACAGAGTTTCATCCAATCCCTTTACCGCGCCTATTTGGAATCGCTAGGGAGATTGTGGGCAAACATGCACGCATCTGTTTGCATATTTCAAAGCCGTTCGCGTCGACCTTCTTCAGTATTCACCCCCTTAACTTGTTCCACTAATTAATCAACCCCCTTTGAAATATTCAAAGTCAACAATCGTCCCCGTTTCAATGCTGAATCCCATCTTCAAAAGGGTTCTTTAATATTTTAAAATTGGCCCTTCCGCACAAAGACTTCAGGCGTCCGCAGGAATTGGCCAAATCCGATGATCCTTTGACAGTTTTGCCGAGTGAAACAAAACATCATTCTACTTAAATAATTCCGACTCAGATAAGGATTGAAATCCAGATTCAATGTATGGTTGAAATTTTGATCGGCCTAAAAAATACGCTGGCCTGATTGAGAGATTCTATTACTAGGAGGTACAGCGAATTATTTGCTTTGGTTGAGTGGGTGACACTGATTCAAAAATCCTTTGTGTACAGGAATATCAACGCAGTGGAGCAGAAAATTATACTATTTATCTTTTAGTATGGAGCAATCATTATCTTCTGGAATGCATTCAATGGAGTCAAGAATTGTTCTCATTTTTTTTTTTTTTTTTTATTATAAACCTTTGGGATCGAGCAGGAAAAAAGAAAGTAACTCCTACCCCCCCCCCTCCCCACACTTAAACTTTTATGTTTTACGTTTCAAAGTAGGTAGGTACCTACGTAAAATCCGAAAATCGAATTTTTTAAAATCCGTCAGTCCGCCGTCCGCAGCACTTTCCTTAGTTCCCATGGAACGATTTTGATAAAAATTGGTATGTGGGCTCAATTTGAAGTCTAGTTGTGCCACAAAGCTTTTGGTTAATGATAGTACCTTCTTTGGGTTGAGCTTACGATAAATCAAAATTACGGGTGTGAATCGCAAAAGAGGCCTAATCTACGTTCAAATTTTGGATGACCAAAATGCGATCGTTGTTGGTTTTTAGGACGTCCCACAGTAAGACTTGGGCGTCCTTATGCGATCGATCTGGGGTGAAGGAGGACAACACTCAACAGAAAAAAAAATAACCACACAGTAATCCGTTTTAGACCATTCTGAATCCAAATCCGCGAAAAAAAAAACCATAGGTGTATGTCTGTGTGTGTGTGTGTAACAAAATCTTGTGTACTCTGCCCAGGCCTTAGTTCTCAACCGATTTTCCTGGTTCTTTTTTTGTTCGACGCGGAAAACTATCTAGTTGTGCACTACGTCGCCAGAATTTCGAATTAAGGAGGGGAAAGGGGGGGTTGATGCTCAAAAAACGTGTATTTTCGGGCATAATCTTGTGTACTCTGCCCAGGCCTTAGTTCTCAACCGATTTTCGTGGTTCTTTTTTTCTTCGACGCGGAAAACTATCTAGTTGTGCACTACGGCGCCGGAATTTCGAATTTCGCATTTTAAGGGGGGAGGGAAGGGGGGGGGGTTAATGCTTAAAAGACGTACGTTTGCGGGCATAATCTTATAAACTCTGCCCAGGCCTCAATTTCCAACCGATTTGTGTGTTTCTTTTTCTGTTTGACTAAAATACCTTCCGAGTTTCACATGATTTCACCAGAGTACCAAAATTTGCAAGAGGAGGGGATGGGTGGGGGGATAATATTCACAAAATATCCAATTTTTCAATGTTTCGGTTCCTTTACTGCTTACTAATTGTATCCAAGCTTTGAAATTGAGGAAAAATTCTCATTATACCTTAGGATTTTCATGAATTATTCTCTGTACCACCATGGAAATAAAAGTGGTGCCACCATGGTGCCAGGGCACCATAAACCTCATATTTCTTGGGTTTTTTGGTGTTTCACCTTGAATACGGATGTGACATTCGACGGACTGCCTACTAAACCTAATAGATGAAAGTTCAATGTTACGACGTATTTCCGCTTTGGTGCCAGACTGGCACCATTGGAGGTGGGGGGGGGGGGGAACTCGAATTCGCATGTTGGGTGTCGTAGATCATGGATTTTAAAATGCTCTTCAGATTCGAGGCTATGCTGCCGCTAGAAGTGTTATGGTTTATAATGGGGGGGGGGGGGGGTCGTCACTATTTCTTCCCTAAAGTAATAAATAAATTACATCGATAGAAACAGTCTTATCGCTTAACAACTGATCCAATACTTATCCAATGGGACGTCCCCTGGAATGCATGCATTACCAAACAATATGTTTTTGAGTTGAACTCAGTTTTGTGTCCTTAACAATCAGTATTCAAATTTTCTAATGAAGTCACCCACAACTCTTTATTTCTTCGAATTGAGCGTGAAGCGTTTATTTCTTCAAAATAAACATGATTGTGAAGCGAAAATATGGTTGGTAGGTGGTGACAATGGCAAAGCTGTGTTCTTTGCAGACGAGTGATCTATACTTCTTCCTCTGAATAGAGTTTCATGTCGCTCAGTTGTGCTTCCCTAGCAACCTAGAACCAAATTTCGTCGTGAATATGAGGGTACCCTAACTCCTAGATTAGTTGTTTCGTTGATAGGTATTTTCTGTCCAAATAAACTCCACAGTGATCAATACAGAAAATTAATAAACAAATGAGTAATAATTTTCACCGTTTATTTCAAGTAGGTAACGCAAAATCTACCAATGATTCAATTACATTCAAATAAATTTGTGGAGACCATTATTTATTGGGCCCAATCGACTCAATTCGTGAAAATTTAAAGAAAAAAATATCAAAGAAAATCTATTTAGTTCAACTTTTTTATGCTGTTTCAGATGAATTTTTCGTATTAGATGACAGTATTTTTGAAGGGATACTAAAAATGCTTTTTATAAGCCTAGAAAACGGAATATCAGCAAACTGTTTACTCTGACTTATTTGGAATCACGAAATTATGGCGAACTATAGAACCACGTTAATTGGTTGAAAAATAAAACCTAGGCACACAGCACTTTTTTTTTTTTTTTTTTGTTTTTTTTTGCTCATGAATTTTTCATTTACTCCAAATTGATTTTAAATTTTTTCAACTTTTTTTTTTCACAATGAATTGATTTTTTTTTAGAAATGAATAGGCGAGAGAAATTTTTTTCCTCTGTCCTACTCAAACCTAGATCAATTGAACAAGGGCGTCCGTTCTAAAAATTGAACTGATACGTAAACGTTGTATTATGTTGAAACTTGCCAAGAATAATTAAATGCGATTTGTCCACTCTCTCTCCGGGTTGTCGCTCCTCCCCTCGTAAGTCCATCTAATTGTTCGTCGCGAATCAGATTCTCGTTGTCGATCCAGCTTCCCCTCCTCTGACTTGTCTTGCATCTCCCGTCATCATTCGGAAAACCCAAATGACTCAGCCTCGTCGGATTTCTCATGGGAGGTCTCGGACTCGGATTTTTTTATTTAATCAAGATCACGTCAGCCCGTCAGAATAAGGGAAAGTCGAGGTTTAGCGAGGACAGTGATGAACAATGATTGATCCACTCCCTCGACGATAGTCTATCAACTGGCCAATGAATCCGTGATCTCTTTCGAGACAAATCAATGGTGTTGTAGAAGGTCGGCATTATCGAGGAAACACAGATTTTAGAGGGTGAATGGATGTTGTTAAATATCAGCTTCATTAGAAACGGAGAACGAAATTATGGCCGAATTTCAAAGTTTCAAATTCCAATTTTTCTACTCTAAGTGTTAATTTATAGGAGGACAATTATATATATATTATTATTTATTATATATATACTATATTTATTATTGAATCCTTATATACACGAATTTTTGACTCCAACGTCACTAGGAAGTGATTGAGAGTCTGCGAATAAATTTTTCTCTTAGTGTTTACGTTTCTTTATATTATATAGTTATTTTCAAGGGAGCAGTCACACCCAGGGCTGTCACAGCCGTCCTCCAGGTTAAAAAGTGCGTGCACTTGATGTCGTCACAAAAGAAGCATCATAGCTTAGACATGAAGTCTGGATGAGAAATGTTATGAATGACAAGAAAAATAATTTTCGACCTACAATAGTCTAGAAAACTTCTCTCAAAGACGGAAAAGAAAAGCAGAAAAGGTTGTTTAAAAAATAAATTAATTAATTAACTAACCATCTCCGACTTGAGGAATTTTAAAAGTTGATGAAGGTGAGGAAGGGAGAGATGGATGGAAGGAAGTGCGCCTGTCGAATGATCACCAGTTCAGATGAGCCCTGGAGGACACTGGTGGTGACACATAAAGCACTCCCGCCGAGTCCCCCAGAGTCGATGACGAAGTGGATAATCCCAGTTTTGGAATATACACAGATGGAAGCCGACTGCGTTGGGTGTGCATTCTTGGTCTACCGGATGTCCAATGGAGAGTTGCTGGCGTTGAAGAAGTTTAGCCTAGCTGGATACTGCAGCAATAATCAGGCTGAACTGTTGGCAATCTATGAAGCACTTGAATGGATGAATTGGACGTCAGTTTCATCAGACCAATGATCTGCCGTTGGTTATACAGACAGTCATCTCTGGGTTTGATTCGAAGTGGCAAACAACATGGCAGCATTGTGGAAAGAATAAGGAGACTAGCTGGGAGCGTGCAGAGGGATGAAATTTCTTACTGAATTGGGTGCAGGGGCATCAGGGGATGGCGGGTAATGAGGCTGCAGACAAACTGGCAAAGGAGGCTGCAAGGGACGAGAACTCCCCAGTTGACTTTTTCTTGGTCCCAAAATCCTTCTGTAAGAGAAGCAGTCACGGACAGACCATGGCAATGTGTGAGCAGCAGTAGAGGTCAACTGGAAATGGTGCTCATACTCGTCGATTTTCCTTGATGTAAGAAAGAGATTGAGGACTTCCTACATCATTTCATTCGAGTTTACACAAGTCATGTCTGGACACAGACGAAATGCAGCCTACCTGTATCGATTCGGCTTGATTGATTCTCCCATCTGTAGATGTGGCGCACCAGTTCAGCAGATTTGGGATCACTTGGTGTATGATTGTCCTGTTTTTGAGTCGTCACGAGCTAGGCTCATCAGGGAGGTGGTTTTAGTTGGCGGTCAGTGGCCAGTGTCATTCAGTGTTTTGAAAGAGACATTTTTGAACAAATTTTGTGTTTTTAATGATAGAATGGATTTTGATTTGATTTGATAAGGTGTTCAAATTCAAGTTTATGATTTTGATTATTTAAATTGTATTATTTAATTATTTTATTATATTAATTATTATTAGTGTAGTGAGTATTTATACAGTGAACCGCATGTAGTAAGCAATTGGGGCATGCTGAATAAACGGCCTTGGTCCAGGGTTTACTGGATCAAGGAATTAAAAAAAAGACCCCCAGAGTAACTCCGTGGCACTTTTTCCCGTGCCATGACCATCTTTTTTTTTAATTTTTTTTTTTTTTAATTTATTGACAGTGGGTTTTTTTAAACCCATATAGCCACATGGTATTTACATTGCTTACATCATACAACTTTAGTACAGTACTTTAAATAAGAAAGAATAAGTAGATTTCTAAAAAATATTTGTGGAATCGTACACTGATTGTTTTAGAATTGTATCCCAGCGTCTCTGGCGTCCACTTTCAGCTCTCTGTTGGTTGACATCTTCAGCAGTTCCCAGATTCCTCGATCCTCCAGCCGAACCCATTCGCGTCGTTCCTCCTCATAAAATGGGCAAATCAGTAGCTTGTGTATTACATCCTCCACCTCTGGGCAATGGTCGCAGTTTGGGGTGTCCTTGACCGCTACCATGTTTAAGGAACGGTTTATCATGCCGTGGCCGGTTCTTATCCTCACTAATTGTACAATTTCGGGTCTCGAAAAAGGTTTTCTTGAGAACCACGGAGCTTTGGAGACGGCAGGCTGAATTTGGTAATGGTTATAGCCCTTCTCTAGGGACACTCTGTCGTACTCCTCTTGCCATTTCTTCATCATCATGTGTTTAGTTAAGCGAAGGGCATCTGGTAGGGGAACTAACGTGGCCATGACCATCTACCTTAACGTTATTGGCTGCAACTCCTTTTAGCTCGGATTTCGCTTTCCTTAGAGCTTGTCCATTATATTTGCTAACGGTAGTTGTGTAACGTTCAACATTAATCACCGAGAGGCCAATCGAACATGAATGAATAACAGAGTTTATCCCCTTTTTGTCTGACAATGGGGAGATCGAGCGGAAGGATCACGTGACACGCGCCTGGATTTTTTTCCATGGCTACTTAATCCGATGGGATTAGCAAAACAAAAATGAAACTGAGGACACAATACCGGTTGAAAATGAGGCAAATCCACAGATTCGTTGTAGATTATGAGTCCCTATCTGGGGTCACGTGGCCGGAAAAAGGGGGCCCAAATCCTGAGAGGGTCCAGTATTTGATCGCTTCTGATTACACAAGCAACCTCCCCTTCATCATGCCGAGCAAGGACTTCCAGTTCTAAACAGTAAAAATAAAGAAAAAGGGACCCTCGAAGCTCCCCTGACTATCCCTAATTTAACATTTGGGGGGGAGTTCACTGAGGAACTTTTATGCAAACAAAAGTGGGAAACCATGGATCAAATGAAGCTGCGTAGCAAGCGAAATTCTTCTTGGAGATGTATTATTGAACGAAGAGAGTCAAATAAAGTTAAGCTACGGATTCTGCCTCATCATTGCTCCCTCTACAACAAAAGCAGAAAAACTCTTCATTATTGCATCAGGTCAACGTAAAGTCCTCAGTCCTCAGTCCTGGGTTCTCTCAGTCAACATTTTATTACCTCATAATACATAGAGAACCGTTTAGAGGCTAACCAGTACAAGTCCTTACAATAAAACCATCATTTTGATTTTTGACCGCAACTAAGAATCGACTCAGAGAGATTGTCACGGAACCAAAATTGTCGGAAAAGCTCAATCCCGCAAAAAGCAAGAGTCTCATAATGTGTTGCCTTCTTTGTAGTCAAGTTTGGTGGTGAGGTGAGGAAAGAAGCGGCTGATCCTCAGTTTTCACAATTGAATGGGAAAAGGGCCTATGTCACGATTTCCAAATTTTGCAGGAGCATTGAAAAACTAGGATATTGATTATGATCACTGATTAAAGTCTGCTGTAGTGACATACCTAGGCCCTTCTTCCGTAGGTAGAGAAAATTAGCAGACAAAATATCGCAAAATGGCAATGTTTAATTTTGCTCGGAATACTAAGTGCATGTACAGGGTTCGGCAGGGAGGTATGGATGATTTGAAATAATAGCTACACGCTCATTTTCAAATGAAACTAAAATTTTATTATTTCAGTGTGTACCTTGGATGATGCCATTATGAAAATTAGAGAGGAAAAAAATAAAACATTGATTATGTACGTTTCCTGGGCGCCTCATTTCGTTGCGTGGAGATGTGGAGTGGCCTCCTCGGTCACCAGACCTGACACCTTGTGACTATTTTTTATGGGGCTACCTCAAATCACGTGTATACATACACAAACCACGTACACATGAAGCCCTGAATGAAGCAATAACTCAAGAAATTCGAGCAATACCACGTCCAATGCTACAGAAGAGTATGGACAACTTCTCACAACGTCTACAGGAGTGTGTGGACAAAAACGGACACCACTTATCAGACGTTATTTTTCGTACATAATCAATGTTTTATTTTTTTCCTCTTTAATTTTCATAATGGCATCATCCAAGGTACACACTGAAATAATAAAATTTTAGTTTCATTTGAAAATGAGTGTGTAGCTATTATTTCAAATCATCCATACCTCCCTGCCGAACCCTGTATGAGTATTGACCTCATTTTTTTCCAGATCTCCTGTACTCAGGTTCATGAACATTAATGCACTTATTCAACATAAGAGTTTGTTGGTTGTAGTTCAGTTCATATAACCTCCTATGCATAGTGTGTACGGTGTTCAGTAAGATCTCTCTACAACCATTTTTAGTGCAATCATCCGCGTTACAACCCCTTGCAGAAACTGGGGGTTGTTTTGGTGGAACCACATTCCCTCTACCACGCTTGCTCACGTATTCTCTGCCTACATTACGAAGAGCCTGTTGTTCTGTATCCTTCCATCTGCCCACATTCACCACACGCACATGTACACAGGACTCTGATAACGAACTGATAATATAGGCCCTTCTTCCACTTCAATTTCCTTCACTTCTCAATAAAAATTCGATTCTCCTGACCTCTGTTGGCCTTGTTTACAACTGAAACCCATGAGAACTCTTAGTCCACTTGACATTGGCTCTTATTCCACGAAAAACTGGGTTTTGGAAAAATCGTGACATAGGCCCTTCTTCCGGGCACCCATTCAATTATATTCGTGTCGAGCTAGCTTTCACCAGTGGCATCGTCAGGACACTTGCTTAGGGTTTGCATTTATATTGGTCATCGTATTGCTGTAGGTTTTTATTCCTACATTGCTTCTATAGGTCCATGAAGTGGAAGTACAGAGTTCTGGTAGGTAAGTAACGTTTGTCTTACACATTTAAGATGATTTGGGTGGTAGGTTGATGGGGTACATGTAGTAGGTATTTTCCATAGCTGAATTACATGATTACTCTGGTAAGCAAGTGCTGTCACCATGTCACATACTTTGGCGAGGCTTATCCCATGCAAGCTAGATAGGTTGTAGAGCATAAGGGTCAGTAGAATAGAGGCTGGTGTGGCATCCAGCTCCACTTATTAGAAGTTAAAAATGTCCTACAATAGATCTGAGTGTAGTTGATCTTTACTCATTAAGTTAATTACTTGTGGATGGTTTACTTATGTTTTTGCTTTTAGTGATGTTGTTGTTGTGATTCTTATCAACCAAGGGTTATTTCCAAAAGCCACATCATCAGGACATTTGTCGATCGATAAATTTTTCGATCCCAATGAAGAGAATAGGAGCATTATTCCAGGGGCATCAAGGACTTGTGAACATAGGACATGTAGGACATGTAAGGACATGTAGACTAAGTGATCAGGAGTACATTTGAGATTTGCTACTAGCGAAACTAAGGCCTGAACCATTCAACGTTATTATTGATAATTTCCGACCTCGGGAAGTGCAAGATTGTAAAGGTTATATTCAATTATTTTGTTTGTAATCATTCAATGTTACTGTTGCTGTTCAGTTTGTACGTAAATAAATTTATATATAGACTCTCGCGGAAAACAAAAAAAAGTCTCAAATTCATATTTTCTAGCTTTGTCGGTCAGGCTCTGAGGCAACTTTGGTTTTTAATGTATTTATGTTACCATGTAATTAACTTGTTACCAAAATAATGTTTTAACCTATGAAGCTATTTAAATGAAGGTTATATTCAAATACTTCGTTTTTCGTCTTCTTTCAGCAAGCCCGCAAGGCGCTGAATAAGGGGATTGCTGCCTACAAGAATGTCTGGCCAGTCATATTCAGATCTCAATCTACTGATCCAGAAACCTGGTACGGATTGTTCTTTGGAGCAGTCACAAGCACTTCATTGTATGGCGCTGAGGACTGGGCATACCCGTATGCTGAATGTCTGGAGCGTGTTCAGGTTAGAGCATTCAAATCTCTGATGGGTATCTCATTCAATTCTCCCGATTACATCGGGACTGGAGCTAGGTCTTGCCCACCTTAAATTTATGATAGCCAAATCCATGTTTGGATGGTGGACTAAGCTGTTGTCCATGTCTCCAGAGAGGCTGCCGAGGATCTGTTTTCAGAGACTCATAGCCCTTTCGGCCAACTTTCCAGACCCAAAATTTAACTGGACGCTACAGCCTAAGGATGTTCTGAAAGAGGCTGGTCTGGAAGATTTGTGGTCTCAGAATGACGTCGCGGTGGTTAAGGGGGCAAAGGAAATATTTCTGTCATCGCTTCTTCCTAGCCTGCACCAGGCTGATCTGAGCAAGGCTGCTGTTTCCTCGTTTAATTATTGCCCAAGAGGTTCCAATATTCAACCCCTTCAGCGTGAACTTTACCTTTCCAGCGACCACCCTCTGTTTACTAAGAGACTTCTGGCCCAGATCAGGTGCGCTAATCCAACCTTCTGTAGAATAGTTCTTCACCGGGTGGTTAACCGCTTTGATGGCTCTCAAACATGTACGATCTGTAACACGCACAACCCAGACACCCTCTTTCATATATTATCTACTTCCCCGTTTACAGTTATGAACGTTTCAAGTTTTTTGGTTTTCCTTATTTTGATGAAAGTTTCTTTCGCACTCTTCTCCATTTCAAAGAAAAATCTGAGATCACTAGGACCGTGGGGTTCCTGCAGACAGTGCTCAGGCAAAGAGCGTTTACCATAAATGAAGGTTTCACTATAGCCTAAATATTCTGCAGCCGCTCCTCCTTTACTAGACATGATTCACAAAATTTCCGATGTTGCATTTATTGTTCTTGACTCCAAAATTTCTCTTGTCTCTGTAGGCGTATGCTTATTTCCATTGGCACTTTGCTTATTTCCATTATATTTGATATTACTTAAAGTTATATGTTATAATTTTTATGCCATTTTTTCAAACCATATTCAATTTATTATTACTCGACCCAAGCCATTTTTTACTGTATCATTTTAAATACTTGTATTTCTGCACATTTCTTAATGCGAACTCTTGTGAAAAACTTATTGTTTACCACAATAAAGTCGTCTTCTTCTCCTTCTTCTTCTTCTTCTTCTTCAATTACTTCGTTTTTAATTATTTGATTTTTCTCAAATTCATATTTTCCAGTTTTGTCGGTCAGGCTCTGAGGCAACTTTGGGTTTCAATATATTTATGTTACCATGTAAAGGTTAAAATAATGAATATGTGGCAAAGTAACCGAACGATAATTTTCTGAGTATTTTCAATAATTAAAGCATATTTTCGTTCGATCATATTTTCATGACTTTAGTAGCTGTAAGTACTCTCCAGAGAGAACAGTTGAAACACCGCAGTCCATACTTAGCAGTAGCTACTTAGCTGTAGCCCCCGCGCGTAATCGTTGGTGTTGGGAGTGACAATGGTGCTTTTACCGAAACGTCACATCCCTTGTGGTTACATTAAGAACTTGACGTTCCACGTGATAACTGAAGGAAATGGTCGAAGTTACCCATATAACGGAGGCGGGGAAGTGTCCCTCAACTAACCGAGTTTGTGGGGAGTGAAAATGCGAGGTGATTCAGCGAGAGGCTGCCAGAAGGGGTGAAATGAGGGGGTTGAGGTGCATGTTGTAATGTCCCGTTATCGTTGGTCCATCAATTTATTTAAAGGAGGAAGGAAACGGCGCTAAATTCGGACTGGAGATAACCGGAGGTTAACCCCTGGGATTCCATGACGAAAGTAACTAAATCACCCCAACCGGCAATTAAATCGCAGTAGCTCTAATCGAGACGGACGTTATTTTATTTGACCGCGTCTCGTGAATGCGATTACACGACTCGGGAAAGTAGACTTATAGTAAGTAAAATGAAGACTGAACTAAGATACGTACCTTCTACAAGTGTGAGTACTATAAGGATCGGATTTCAAGTTGTGAAATGACATCTTCAATTTTATACCATTTTAAGACTTTCCATACAAAATTCGAGATTGTCCAAGTCAAATTAAAGATTTTCCGAATCAAGAAATGTAAATTTTGCACAAACTAGGCCTTGAACTCGTTAGAAGATAAAAGCGGAACAATACAACGATAGTTTTCCACTGTCAGCTGTTTTGGGAGTATATAATTTACGCATAAATTAAGGGCTTTTCAACGAGTGGCGAACGATTTTCATGTGATGAAAACTAACGGCGATACATTTCCCTAGAAACGGGTCGGTTGTAAGTTAAAAACAATACAAAATGGGGCGCTACTTTCGTTCCACGGTTTCGTCACGTTTTTGCACAGTTATGTGATGGCTAAAACATGTTCCACGTTAATACGTTTTAGAGCGATTTGTAAGTACGTACCCGGGTGATCCGAATTTATTTGCCCGGTTTTGGCCGACTGGTGAAATTCTTTCTAGTGGTTCTTTATTATCTTTTGACATGGAGATGTCTTTTGGCTGGGGGTCAAGGAATTTTTCTATATACTTTTTTTTGCCACAAAAAATGCAACGCAATAAGTACCATTAAACAAAAAACATTAGCTACCTACTTATCGGTAGCTATGAAGCAAGGTTCTCTAGGATAGTGCGATATAATTACATTCATAGAAAAAGTATCCATAGAAACGATGGACATATCTAAGATATCGTCGGCTTACAAGAGAAACTCACTAAGTCAAATATTATAGTATTGAGAAAATCAAATTTGAAAAATTCAGTTTGTGGTGAGAGCCGTTTTGCTAGGGAGAAATTGGATTAGAGGGTTGAAATTTGGTGTGCAGCTGCTTCATGATGTCTAGTTACTTCCATGTGAACCCCATGTGGTTAGCGCATTCACATCTAACTTAAAAAGGTTCTTTTCGTACGAAGGGACCTGACTTAGTGAATTTCACCTGACTGTAGTGATTAATGATTTTCACTCTTGAGATGTGATGACTTAAGGATTCTTCTATTCATTTCTCCCTGAATTTTGATCGCATTAATTAGGGAGGAGGAAGATTTTAATAAGGAGTGTGGTTAAAAATAACTTATTTATAATCTGATTTTCGACTGCCTTTACAATTCTTTCTGGATCAGAAATGAATCCATTCAAGTGACTTAGTGAATTTCATTTCAACGGCAATAATATTGCCATTATGAACCATTACTCTGGAGAAATTCACTAAGTCTTGATATAATCATCACAGCAAGGACTTAATGATTTTCTCCTGAATATTTTTTTTTTAATTTTGACTTAGTGAAAAGCCATTTTGCATTTTTCCGAGGAAACGGTTGCTCGGATCCCAAAACTAACGTCACCAATCGATCGGGCGTTAAAAAATACATAGAAGTAGCCAATAAACCGAAAATTGAAAAAATTGACTTAGTGAATTTCACTTGTAAGCCGACATATATATATTATAGTATATATTATATTGTTTCCACCTCTAAGGGAGAAATTTCACGTACAGTTGCCTAATAGGAAATAGGTACCTTAGCATTATCGTTTCACTCCAAGTCCAAAGAGATTTCAAATATTTTTGAAATTTTGAATAGTATGATCTTGTTTAATGGAATAGTTGATCGTTTTTCATACTTCTATGGTGATTTATACCGTGAAATTCAAGTAGGTACTTGCAAGCACTTCAAGTAGGTACAGTTTGCATTGCAAGCGCCTTCAGGGGCTCCTACGACAAAGTACCCACAAGTCTGAAAAATATTCAAATTATCATTTTTTTCATCTCAAACTTTACTTCTTATAGCAAAGCTTCGCATTTGTGCACCAGATAAGAAACATGCCCTCTACAATTGAAATTTCGACTCGCATAATACATTTTAGCGCATTAAGTGTGAGAAAGCTACACAAACTTTGGAACTTTGAAAACTTGTGATTTTTTTTTTTTTTTTTTACTTCAAGTACTATTAATGAACAGAAAATATTTAGTCGAAATATTAACCCGAGTCCCTATCACACTTCTTACAGTTGGATTATCCTGTAGTGTGTACGACAAGCGCCTTCAAGTCGACATAGCGGCTTGTTGAATCACACCTAAGTGAAGCAGATTAATATAACTTTTAGCGGTAGGAGGCATATTGTTCGTGATGAATAGTGTGGTAACTACGAGTATCTATTTTTCGCAATGTCACACCTTAACATCACCTGGTTTCATGTAGAGGTACAGGCATTGCAATTCAGAGATTGAACCATTCGCGACGGTTATCTGATCACTCGCCTATAAGAAATCAGAAATATGGAAGTGACTCGCTACATCGCTACTAATAAGTGTGTTTGGTTAATCGCAAGAATTTAACCATCACAAACCATTGAATTGTTTAGGAAAATTTCAAGTGATTGAAATCATTTTGCGATAAGTTCCCTGAAATTTCATAGTTATTCTCAATTTTGGGTGTTAATAATTAAAAGTGTTACCTACAATATTTTCCATATCACTCCGTGGAAGAAGTGGTTAGAAACTAGGCTCTTTCTTGGTGGAAAATAACTGACGGCTTAAGAAAAAGTTCATCATAGTAATTATTAATAATAATTCAATAAGCGTTTTGTTTAAATTTCCACACATTCTGGCGTTACAGCATTCGCAAAAAAGAGCTGCTGTTTTTAGAACCTGTTTGCTGAAGTTGGAGCACTTCGGAACTCAGCATGTTCAGGGGCAAGGCGTACCTCTAAATTTCCACTTCATACAGGGGATTGAGGTGAGAGTACCTGAGGATTTTCAGAGACCCCATGGACAAGAGCGTCAAGGAGGCCGTTAAGGTACCGAAGTCTCGGCTCCTGAGCCGGATATTATGAACACAGGAGCCTAATCATTATTTTGATTGCGGTGTTTGATTAATCCATATTATCTTAATACTATTGGATAAGAACATTAATGATTGAATAACGCTTATAGAACCTACATTTCAGATATTCTTAGTAAAGTAATAAATAGTCTCTGAAAAACAATCCTCGGCTAATTTGGGTATATCGTTATGAATTTCGGTTCCATTTCTCAAAATAACATTGAAAAACTGCCAATACAATATTCTCAAAAAATTTGCATCTCAAAGGCACTCAAGAAACTCTATTCAGTGAAACTTAATTCATCTAAGGGCAAACAACAAGTTCTTCAAGGCTTATTCATCCAAAATAAAAATCTCAACTTTGAAATAAAAACATCCTTTGAAAAGTCTTCCAATGACCCTCGCGGCTCCATTTTATCTTCGACAATCCTATTTTTGCTAATTTTGTGGACAAAGGATGAATGTGTGGGGTAATTTAACATTACATAAGGAAAGAATAGTGGGGAGTTTCCCAACAAATCTGGTCTTTCTGGATTTATAAGTATATCGATGAGGGATGATAAAAAAGCGTATAATCCGAGGGTAAAAAGGGGTTGACAGCCATTTTAACGAATTCGGCGCGTGACCAAATGAGTTAGTACGACTGGTCATGGAAGTCCCTTTCGAGACGTTGGAATTCTTTGGAGTGAAGCGCATATTTCAATAATTCATATCGCGTGGCAGGAATGGGCTGCCCATTAGGATCACCAGCTGGATCAAATATGGATATAAATCTTCATTACCTACGTAGGTATGTAAAATGCGCATTGGTTTTAATTAATCTGTGTGGTGGAGATTTGCAATGAAGGATAGTTCCCAATTACTATAATTAGGCTATGATGACCAGCGTATTCGAAGAACAGTGCATGTTTCAATAAAAATTAAAAATTAAAAAAATCCTCGGTGGATTGTAGTTTTTGAGTACCCTACCCTTCCCTATAGCAGGTTCATGATTAGGGAATAGGAGAGAAAAATGTAATTTTGTAATAATTTTTACTCTTGCCGAAACCGTTGATACCGCTCCCAGGCCTAGAAGTGGCTCACAGAGGATAGTGAGAGAGGATAGTGAGATCAGCAAGAGATAGAGAGATAGTGAGATGTTTCCGTCTTTGATAAGCCTTCTGGCGAGAGATTATTGTAATTTTGTAATAATGTGTATCCCGACTAACCTGGGAAGCAGGGTCAGGAAGTCAGACTAAAAGTAAGTAAAAAAGTAAAGTAAATAATCATTTCAGGTTGGATTTTCGTCCGACTGCCATTTCTGGTGTTGCGGACGTCATCAGCTGTCTACCAAAGGGAACATCAGAATTCGTTCTAATGATTTCGCTCATGGCTTCCCATTTCCTCACCTCCCTGGGTTGGGACGAGGGGGGCGGCGAGCCGCGAACGATCGAAAAAGCGCTGGGCACCCGAGATTTGAACTCACGATCTCCCGCATGGATCGGTTCGTGTCTCGGACCCGGAAACACTTCGGCGAACGAGCTCGGCTGTAGGAAGTCAAACTACAAGACTAGCAAAACTACGGACACACTACTCTTGGAGTAATGGAAGGGGTTAGGAGATCGAATTTTTGATGCCAGGAAGCTACCTATGTGCCACACCGACACAGTAAGTTTTCACTTCACGAGGTACATATTTGTATAGTACATTTGACGCTGATTCCGAATATACTATTCGCTGTCAGGGTCGAGCTCTCATCTTGGGCCCCACCATTCGTTGGAAAACTGATGATGTCAACCAGGACTCCACTGTCAACGAGGAAAAAACGCTGCAAATTATTATACAAAGGTTTATTATTGTTCTATATAGATCACTCGTCTGCAAAGAACACGCGCCATTGTTACTACCTACCTACCTCATACCTACTTCACAATCAAGTTTATTTGGAAGAAATAAATGCTTCACGCTCAGTTCAAAGAAGCAGGGATTATTAGGAATTTTTATACCCTAATTATTGGGAAATTCGATTACTGGTTGCTAAGGGTGCTACACTGAGTACAACTAGGAGAAACGAACAACGATCGCATTTTGGTCAGCTTACATTTGAACGGAGATTAAGCCTATTTGCGATTCACGCTCGTGTTTCTTATTTATAGTATGTCCGACCTTCAAGTTCTAGTTTGGAGCGAACGGTTTGTCTTGCAGAGCTCCGGGTGGTCTCAAAAAATTCTAAAAATCCAATACTATTTAATATTGGTGAAAAAACCCATACCTTTATTTCGAGAGTTTTCGAGCTAGGGCACTATTGCAAATTTCAACCCTTTCACTCCTTAGAAGTGACTGACATCAACCAAGAGCTTTGGGGCACAAATAAACCCCAAATGGAGCCCACATACCAAATTTCATCAAAATCGGTCCATGGTAACTAAGGAAAGTGCCACGTACGGTGAACGGTCAAATTTTTATTCGATTTTTGGAGGGGGGGTTAAAAAAAATTTCTTGGTCGATTCCAAAGGTTCATTATTGAAAATAATAAGGCACCATTTTAGAATGTTCCAAAACAGATTTCAGTGGAAAAAATTACGACATTTTCCATACTTTACATCATGACGTAATATCTTAGTTTTCTTCTCATCTCAATAGTGTTTCACCGTCATTCCAAATCAATCCAAATACACCTTTTTGGAAAGCTCTCCTTGAATTTGAAAGAATTGGAAAGGGTGTTCCCGTATCCTTACTACTGAGGGACGTCCTTATGTAATTGTTCCGGGTTATTTCCAAACACTTTCCAGAATCCACTGAAGCTCTATTCTCGAACACCAACGCGCAACTATGACTCAAGAAATCGCAATTTGAACGACCCCTCGTAAAACCACCAAGTATTTTCGATTCAAATCATCTCGTTCATTAAATCTTTTATTCAAAAATAGAATGTAGCGACCCTCCCCCTCAGTGTTGCCCACTTCTTGAGCGGATTAGTTCGCCAAAATAGCTCTATCGGGAAACCCACGTGCTCGTGGACGGCTGCCAGTGATGTGAATCTCGAACCGAAATTTCGAAATAACTTTTGGCTGACTAATGCATTTTATTGGGTTCGGAAATAGCGGGGTCGGTATTGTCGATGAGTGCAAGGTTGAAATCCGCGTTTGTTGCATCGCTGGAGGTCTAAATCCAGAGGTTACGAGCCGATCTTTGCTGTTTTAATTCTGTCAAGTTTTCTGTCAGTTGTTTCCCACAGCCCGAAGGACTCTCATCGTTGACAACTGGTTCTTTTGGATTTCTCAATTTCGAGGTAAAAACATTTTCTTGTCAAATTGAGTTTTCACGAGTGGCTTCCCCTGTTTACTCTCAGGTCAGTCATCTCTCTTGACAGATAAGGTAGGTACGATTATCAAGTCAAGGCGATTGTCAATCTAGTGTTCTTAACTGTACCTCGTTCGTCGGACTCAGAAAAGGTACCTAGGTACAATTATTAAGTCACAACAATTTTCTATCCTGTTTTCGTCATGTCTTCTGTCAAGCTAGTGGCTTCAAAGCGTGGTAATGCAATTATTGTCGAAAAT
This sequence comes from Apolygus lucorum, assembly GCA_009739505.2. NCBI lineage: Eukaryota > Metazoa > Arthropoda > Insecta > Hemiptera > Miridae > Apolygus > Apolygus lucorum. The sequence goes on from CM019178.2 coordinate 3,547,625, forward strand.
AACATATTCACGAAAAAGTCTGTTTTAAAATCGGCTTTTGACTAAGTTTTAACTAAGTCTATTAGTAAAAAAAAAATTGGGCAAAAGACATAACCAATCCATGATAAAAATCTCCAAGAAATCCACCAATGATAAAAACTATGTTGAACTGAATAACGATCGGTAACTGTGCTAAACGGAAATGATGCAGGTGTATGAATAAGTAATTCCTTAATACGTATTTTAATTGTGATTAATGATTATCTTAAGGGGGTTTCAGTCGGTCGCCGTTCGTTTTTAGTATTTATCGAAATTGAAGGCTCAAAAACTTAAAAGTTGTACCTTAATTTGAAATTTTTAAGGATTTTAGAAATTCATTAGTGCACGGCCCTAGGGAATTAACAAACTGAAACATTGCCGCCGGAAACATCAAAATCGAACAATAATTGCCAGAGAAAAATGGGAAAAACTACTATTATTTTCAATAATGAACCTTTGGAATCGACCAAGAACATTTTTTTTGCCCCCCCCCCCCCCCCTCAAAATTTGTTGGTTTACGTTTCAAGAAACGTAGAATCCAAAAATCGAATAAAAATTTGGCCGTCCGTCCGACGTACGCGGCACCTTCCCCACTTGTCATTGACCGGTTTTGATTAAATTTGGTATGTAGGCTCCATTTGGGGTGTAGTTGTGCCCCGATGATTTTGGTTGATGTAGGTCACTTCTGGGTTAAAAAATTAATTTTTGAAACGCTCTAACTCAAAAAAATTTTGATGTCAATGTATTGTTTTTCATAAATTTAAGATGGTACAGAATTTTTTGAGACCAAGCGGAGCCCTGTAGGACAAACCGTTCGCTCCCTACGAGAATTTAAGGGTTGGACGTACGATAAATCAGAAACTCGAGTGTGAATCGCAAAAGAGGCATAATCTCCGTTCAATTATAGCTGACCGAAATGAGATCGATGTTTTTCTTCATTTTGGATGGTTGGTGGCTTTGCAGACGAGTGATCTATATAGAAAAATAATAAACCATTGCGTAATAATTTGCAACGTTTTCCCATAGTTCTCTGGCAATTATTGTTCGATTTTGATGATTCCAGCGGCAATCATTCAGTTTTTCAATTCTCTAGGGCCATGCACTACCTTTGGTTACTTTGGTACAGGTTTTGCATATTTGGTACTGAATCTCCCTCAGTTTTGGAGATATTTCCAAAATTCTTGGACCAAACGATAGCTACACATCTCAGTTTTAAACTACCACCTGAAAGGGTCCGCTATCTTTACTAGGGGGTGGGGTGGGGGGCTTTTTTTTGTATTAATCTTACCCCGTCATCCGGGGTTACTTTGATCATCAGTGATTTTCTCCTCAAAAACGCTTGTTTGCGGGTCTCGATCAAAGAAACCCCATCGAACAAGCAGCCTGACTTTTTAAAAAACGATTTCCGACCAAAAAAAATTTGTTTTTGGCCGAAAATCAGTTTATGATTTTTTTTTAAAGAATGAACAAAACACTCACATCTCATAGAACTTTATTTAAAAATATCAAGACTTTGGCACTTAGTTGCTTAGTCTTTATAATCACAGTTCATTGTTTCTTTTGTAATTAACATTCTTAAACTAAATATCTCAAGGCACTTAGATAGCAATTAAGTCAAAATGAATAGAAAAAACTCTTCAGGTAAACTAGAGAAAAACTCAAATGAACTAGAACTTGTACACAGTTAAGTAGGTAAAATCCTCAAACAAGAGTAGGTAAACGAAAGGAAAATCTTAAGTTGTGAAATAGAAAAAGGGAAATTAAGAAAGTTCATAGATCCGTTTCAAATCACAATTACAATGGTAGGTACCACTTCTGATACACTTGGTGAGCTTGACGCTGAGGATGACACAGAGACTCTTCTGGCACGCTTCTGCTTCTTTGGCTTCACCATTTTACTCTTTGTAACTGCCCCTTTCTTCTTCTTGTTCTCAGGAACGCTTGGAGGTTTTTTGGCATCCTGTTAGGATGGACCTGTTGCACACAAAACACGAAAACTTGATGATCAATGTTACCCCGTCAATTGCACTATCTTTACATTATCATACATAGAAAATCATAAAAATGAGCTAGAAAAATGGAACGAACAGTAAAATGTAGCTAAATAGACTTAGGACGAAAATATTACTCACATAAATCGATGTGGTACACGGCAGCGGCACCCCAGAGGAGGTTGTAACAATGTTTTGCAGATAGCTGTTATCACCTGTTGCACTTGAAGGCCCACTACTCTCCAGTGTTGCCACTGCAACTATGACGGGCGACTGCATTGCACTCTACGGATAACTCTCGAAGCAATGAGACCAGCTGGGGGTCGCTGGGACCAGAATTGAGCCCGCCAGAACGATTTGAATTTCAAAAACGTGATTTACTAAAGTTACCCCAGAAGATCAAAGTAACCCCGATTTACGGAATTTCTAAAATCCTTGAAAATGTCAGGTTTAGCTACATTTTATGGAAAAAACAACTGAATCAACGGTTTTTCCCATTTTCTCTGGCAATTATTGTTCGATTTTGATGATTCCAGCGAAAATATTTCAGTTTTTCAATTCCTTAGGGCTATGCACTAATAAATTTCTAAAATCCTCTAAAATTTCCAATTTAAGTACAACTTTTCAAGTTTTTGTCCCTTCGATTTGGCCAAATACTGACCCGAAACGAGGAACGAACGTCTACCGACTGAGACCACCTTAAGCTGTAACCTATTACTCGTAACTGTAAGGGAGCCCCGCAAGTGGGTAAGGATATTCAAATAAAGAGTTCACACACACGCGCGTTCCAATTTGACACCCTTTTATTCTCCCAGAAATCGTAATTTATACAGCAATTGAAGGACACCTTCTAACAACACGCAACTTCAACTACGATAATACACCGTAAGTTAACTTCTATCCCCGCAGGGTGGCTGAATATGGGAACCTAACAAAATACAATAGACTACGAATACAATAAAAGGAGATTAACTCACCCCACAAGATTATCCCGAGCAATACTTCATACAAAATAACAACGAATCCCCGTACTATTGGGTTTAATCCCCTAGCAGAAATAACTGAGTCCCCAACAATATTATCCCTAAATACTTCATACAAAATAACAATGAATCCCCGTACTATTGGGTCTAATCCCCTAGTAGAAATAACTGAGTCCCCAACAATATTATAACTAAATACTTCCTACAAAATAACAATGAATCCCCGTACTATTGGGTCTAATCCCCTAGTAGAAATAACTGAGCCCCGACAATATTATCCCTAAATAACAATGAACAAAATAACAATGAATCCCCGTACTATTGGGTCTAATCCCCTAGTAGAAATAACTGAGCCCCGACAATATTATCACAAAATACCTCATACGAATTAACAATGAATCCCCGAAATCAGTGGGTACTTTCAGCCCTTGACCCTTTTAGACGAGCTCCACAATGGCACAGAATTTTCTGACACTTATACACGACACTTACCCAAGTAACAGAAGTTCCTTCCCCACATTGAGAGTACTTTCTTCACAATTCAACTTTCACAGTAAATTCACTGGTGCAGCCCACTAGCTCGTCTCACGCTACTCCCCCGAATGCCTTCCTCCTTTCCGGCGGGCGTCTTCCTTCGGGGGCTGCTGACACAGCGTCTTCGTCCTTTGCCTCGGGGCTCGGGGCGCGCGGGGAAGGGGAGGCTCCCAACTTAGTCGCGAAGATTTATTCCGCCGACTATGGGCGAGGGGCGGGGAACACCGCGGGGCCGCTGATCGTACAGGCCCCGCGATCTCGCGGTGACCAGTGCTACTTCAGTTCCCCGCGCCCATTCGTCCTGGGTTCTCACAGTAACATCATGCAAAGGACATCTGTCTTCATGCATTAAATGAATAAACAAATTATAAATAATATCGATCGGAATTCTTTTGAATTTCATCGCAGATGTCGATCATCAACCCTGACTGGACGTGGGGAGCGACCTACGAGCAACTCAAGGGGCGGATGGACCGCTTGAAGTTCGTCCCCCGGAGCCGCTCGATCGGAGCGAAGCAGCAAGTGATCTTCGTGGACGTTCAACACTTTCAACCCGGCGACCTCCACGTGTCCCTGGAGGACGGCTACGTCCACGTGAGGGGGAGTCACCCGCGGCGGAAGGACGTCCACGGGTGGGTCGAGAGAAGCTTCAGCCGGAAAGTCAAAGTCCCGAGCGATATCGCTGCAGACTCCATCGAGTCTCACCTGTCCTCCGATGGAATCCTCACCATCAAAGCGGAAAACAAGGTTATTCATTTACTTCATTTACATTCATAAAAAATAATAATTAATAATTTGAAAAATAATAAAATAAAAAACATTTTAACGAACAAAAACGTCTGCCAAGTCGGGTGGGCAGTATAGCTTCCTCACTCATTGTAACATGGACGTATAGAATCAGTTGGCGAAAAAATTATGATTCAAAGAGTTATTGAAAGATGCAAAAGAGACTGTGATGAGGGGTCAATTTGGTTTCAACATTAATTGACCTGCAGACCACAACATTTGATCACACAATAAAAGAAGCAATTTACACGGGAACCTGGAAGTAAGTGTGGGCACGAGTAGTATGATATTTGTATTTTCAACGTAGAATTTTATTTAGCGGTCCACCGTCTAGGACCTAACCCACACAATCCCTGAAAATTTCATCGAAATTGGTTGAATAGTTGCGGAGTTTTGGTTGTAACAATAAATTTAAAGTTCGCGCATGCGCAGCGGCTATTGCTTGACCAATTTGATTGAAACTTATAGGGTGTCTCTTAGAAGTTAGTCCCTAACTAACCTCCAAATTTGAGCAAAATCGGTTCATTAGAAACCGAGAAACCGAGGTTCCAGGGAATTCACATTTGCGCATGCGCACTCGCTCCTATTGGTCCGAAGGTGCTGAAATTGATAGGGGACCGTCTAGGACCTAACCCGCACAATCCCTGAAAATTTCATCAAAATCGGATCACAGGTTAGTATAGTTTTGCCCGGGACAAGGATTGACCACAGACAGACCGACAGACAGACAGACACGGAACCAAAATTGTTCGGGAAGCTCTAAAACGCAAAAAGCAAGTGGACATTTTTATTTTGGAGGACATTTTTTTTTTCACTTCTTTCACGAATACAAAGCTTCCCTACCTTCGGTAGTGAGGAAGCAAAACGCTGCAAATTATTTCACAAAGGTTTATTATTTCCCTGTATAGATCACTCGTCTGCAAAAATCACAGCTTTGCCATTGTCACTGTTTGATTAGTTTTTTTCCCTACCAACCATAGGTAGGTAGTGGATACCTATTACCTTCACAATCAAGTTTATTTGGGAGAAATAATGCATCATACTCGATTCGAAAAATAGGGAGTTGTGGTTCCTTCATACGAAAATTTGATTACTGGTTACTAAGGAAGCAAGACTGAATACAACTCTAGGAACGAACAGCGATCGCATTTTGGTTAGCTAACATTTCAACATAGATTAGACCTCTCCGGTGATTCACACTCGCGATTCTGATTTGTAAGTACGACCCTTAAGTACTCGAAGGGAGCGAACGGTTTGTCCTACAGAGCTCCGGATTGTCTCTAAAAAAAATTTTAATTCAATACTGTTTCAAATTGGTGAAAAAACAATACCTTTATTTCGATAGTTTTCGGGCTAGGGCTCTTGAATATTTAAACCTACAATTTTCACCCCTTAGAAGTGACTGAGATCAACCAAAAGCTTTGCACCCAAATGGAGCCCATATACCAAATTTCAACTTAATCGGTCCATGGTTGCTAAGAAAAGTTCCACGTACGGCGTACGGACTGAAGGCAAAAGGCAGAAGGCAAAACTGTATACAAATCGAAGAAATGAACAGCGATCGCATTTTAGTCAGATAAAATTTGAACGGCGATTAGACCTCTTTTGCGATTCACACTCATGATTCTGTTTTATCGAAGGAAAACCTTCAAATACTCGTAGGGACCGAACGGTTTGTCCTACAGAGCTCCGGGTGGTCTCAAAAATTTTTAAAAATTCTGTACTATTTAAAATTGGTGAAAAAACAATACCTTTATTTCGAGAGTTTTCGAGCTAGGGCACTCTTGAAATTTTCAACCCTTAATTTTCACCCCTTAGAAGTGACCTACATCAACCAAAAGCTTCGCGGCACAACTAGACCCCAAATGGAGCCCATATACCAAATTTGAACCAAATCGGTCCAGCGTTGCTAAGAAAAGTGCCGCGTACGGCGGACGGCGGACGGCGTACGGCGGACGGCGTACGGCGGACGGCGTACGGCGTACGGCGGACGGACGGAAATTTTTTTATTCGATTTTCGGATTCTACGTACCTTGAAACGTAAAACATCAAATTTTGAGGGGGGGGTTAAAATTTTTTTTTTTCTTGCTCGATTCCAAAGGCTTATTATTGAAAATAATAAACCAAAAATGTTTAAATAGTAATTACAACGTATTCAAATATGTTTGTAGGTAGCTTCCCATTTTCTCGGTAGGTGTACATCGTGGTGTCAACGCCCGCGTGGCTCATACTTGAGCTGATGGTCGGTGGCGTTGGGTGAGTTCTGGACAACCTTCCCATCAAAATTGTATTTATTTATTTTTTATTTCTATTAATGACTTGCCCCTTCCCTCACATCTTTGAGACCATAAATTTTTATGGGGAATTGTTTTTTTTTTAATATCCCCGGCTTGGCCATTGGTAGGCACAAGTCTAGTGTAGAATCTTTTACATAATATCGATACCTGAAACGGAGTTTTGAAAAAAAAACGAAAGAAGTTTTCACCAGTGCACAATCCCTAAAATAGTGGCTTATTACACTTAAGTTAAAATATTGGCTTATTACATTTAACTCTTTGATTTTTTCTAGAAATTTTCAAGCTATAATCTTCAAAAAAGACAATAAAAGTTCTGTTAAATTTGAGTTTTTCTGAAATAAAAAATGTGAAAGATGGATGGAGTGGACATCTAATCAAAGAAGTACGTATGTTGGAATAGAGAGATTCAAAACTATTTGCACACTTGTAGCCTTCATCATAGCAGTGACGTACTATCTAAGTGTTGAAACACTCATTAACTCAACGATACCTACTCTTATTCCGTTTTGCATTGTATTATCGATCTATGAAGTAGAATGTTTGCGTCTGCAGATGGGCACGGAGTACACCTACCGAGAAAATACTTACCTACCTGCCAACCACTCTGAATACGATGTAATTAAATGTTTTTTAAATAATATTCTTAAATGTAATTTAAATGTAATTAAATGTACTAGAAAAAGAGCTACATGAACTATGACAATGGGCTATCCTCGTCTATCAGAGTATCGCATAAAATTACATTTAATATAATTAATTATACATTTATTAGTTTATATTAATTCAATTATACATCGGTACCATTCACTACGTCATCCCCATTTACAGTGGCGTTTCCCATTTTCATATTTGTATTACAAGCACAACTTCCTTTTTTTACAAATTAAAACATGTTATCTCAAACCTTTTTAGCGGATTACCTTCATCGGTTTTGAGGTCGATCCGTTTTTTGTTAAAAAAAATTATTATTTATTTTTATCATTTTCAATTTTTTACTTTTTAGTGGAGGCAAAATATTAGTATCCATTTTAGCTGGTTGAGCTCTCGGGAGAACTTGCCATTTTTGGGTATTAGCGATTTGGCAAACCTTTTCTGGCGAGACCCTCAAAAATAACACCTCGTAGAGTCCTCAGTATTTAGAACGCAGGTACCTCCGATGCCAAGAACGGTTGTAAATGGGTTTCTCGCCTTCTAGCACAATCTATTATTACATAATTGTCTTACTATCGTCGACCTTATTGTGTTTGATTGTTTCTCCTACGGGCAGGCTTCTTCCATTCTCGTCATTCCACGTTTCATTGTGTACAGATAATCTCATGCATCTATTAGAAACCTTAAAGAGGTCTCAGACAATTTCATCATTCATGCATTGCCAACTGCACTGTGCGTAAGCCGGCACTTGGCTCATCTCCAGAAAAACCTAGAAACTCATTCAAGAAGAATTTGAATTAATAGCCTACGAGAATGCATTTGTCTGAATGTTGTCTCTAACAGTCTGAATTGAATTTTAAATTGTACCCCTTTGCACCTAGTTTAAACCATTAAACGCTCTTCATAACGACTAGATGAAATTTTACGGATACGAATAAAACAGAATTGTATGCCAAATCGGTTCAAAGCCGATTCCTATCTCGGATCCAAAGACTTTAGACAAAATTAGGGCACCACTAAATCGCATGCCACTAATTGGGTCGCTACACTAAATATGAACACTACAAAATCGGATGATTACTAACTGGAGTACCAATAAATTAGAGCACCACTAAATTGAATAACCTACCGCTAAGTAGGATCGCAACTAATATGATCACAATTAAATTAGATCACCACTGAATTTAATCAACATAAAATTAAATAATATTAATTGAAAACCACTTAATTAGAGGACCATTAAATCGTATACCGCTAAGTTGGATCGCATCTAAATTGAATCCCAATTAAATTAGATCACCACTAAATTTGATCAACATGAAATTAAATAATACTAATTGAATAACCACTTAATTAGAGTACCATTAAGTTGTATACAGCTAATTAAATCACCATTATTTCTACAAGATCAAAATCGATTCACCATTAAATTGGATACCACTAAGTTTGAATGAAGTGAAAGCAACACTAAATTTGATTATCGTCCAATCATGGGACCATAAAATTTGATTACCATTAAAAATGTAATACGTATTCATTGGCGCACCACTAGATTTGATCACCATCCAATTGATGTATCACTTAGTGTTGCTTAGAAAAAGTAAATCGATTTACCTAATACATAGAATACACTGAAAGATCAATGTATGGAACGAAATTGAACATTTATTGAAATATTGTTTGTACCAACGACACTTCCTAGAAACGGGTTTCAATGGTTTGTCGTTGTTATACCTACTACAATTATACCTTTCAAGTCCATTTTGGGGTTCATTTCGGTATAAAGAATGTTCTGTGTCCAATTTGGCCAATAAGGCCATCTTTTAAGTGTGTTGAGATGAAAGAAGGGGAAAGGGGTGCAGAAGTTCTGAAGAAACTGCTGGGGATCACTTGGGGTCTAACTCTTGTGATCTGAGCCTGTTAGTGAAAATCTGTTAGGAAAACTGATACGGCACCTTTCCCACAAATTACATGAGACTTTTTTTGACCTCTATGAACCAAATACGTCCACTTTAGGCAGAAAATGTCCATTGTCCATTTCAGGATAGTTTGGGGAATCGATTAAGTGTATTCTGATAAAGAAGGGGTTCTGGGTGTTGACTATAGTGGCCAGGTACTAAACATCAGCTGATGTTAACTGACGTGTGTTTAATATCTCAATTTGATGTTGTTTCCTGTTTACTAGGTGTGTGTAAGACAAGGTCATTTGGCGGATTCGAATCCCAAACGGTCACTCATTACAGAGACCAGGTCTTTTGATTCCGTTCACCCGTTCACTCACAAGACAAACAACCAACCGGTCAGAAGTCACAAACGCTGCAAATTATTACACAATGGTTTATTATTTTTCTATTTAGATCACTCGTCTACAAAATCACCAACCATACAAAATGAAGGGAAAAAAAATTTAAAAAAATCAAAATCACCAACCATCGATCGCATTTCGGTCAGCTCTAATTTGAACGGAGATTAGGCCTCTTTTGCGATTCACACTCGTGTTTTGATTTATATATGTATATATTTCAATATAAACCCTTAAATTTTCGTAGGGAGCGAACTGTTTGTCCAACAGAGCTCCACGTGGTCTCAAAAAATTCTAAAACTTCTATAGAATCTCAAATTGAAGGAAAAACAATACTTTTATATCAAAATTGTTTGAGTTAGGGCGTTTTCAAAATTTCAAAATTGATTTTGGAACCCTTAGAACTGACCTACTTCAACCAAAAGCTTCGGGGCACAACTAGACCCCAAATGGAGCCTACATACCAAATTTCATCAAAATCGGTCAATGCTAAGTGGCAAAAGTGCCGCGTACGGCGGACGGCGTACGGCGGACGGACGGCCAAATTTTTATTCGATTTTTGGATTCTACGTACCTTGAAACGTAAACCATCAAATTTTGAGGGGGTGTTAAAATTTTTTTATTCTTGGTCGATTCCAAAGGTTCATTATTGAAAATAATAAACCAAAAACGAGCGAGTCTGTAAACTGAAGGAGTCGAAACGTTGGGATCCAGCTCGTGACTCGAAAAAACGCTGAGTCGAAAAACCGAACGAGTCGGAATAGGTTACGATTAGGCGATTTGAAAGAATCGAATGAGCTGAAAGACAAAAACAAATGAAAGATCGATTCGAATCGTATGAATCAGTCTTTGAGTGTGTTTTGTCTTATTAGTCCTCAGTCCATTCTTCACTTGGATGTTGGAAGGTTTTGCTTAGAAAACCACTTCCATCTACTTCTTTCTGTTGATATTTCCTTGTCATTTTCACACATTCATGATCTATGTACAAACATGCATGTATATAAATATACATTATACATCCATATTGCGGGCAATTTATTTATTTTGTTGGCTTTCTGCCGTTGTTCTCGTAATTTAACCGGAAAACTCGATTGGTGGGTTGATGAACGAATGACCGTTTTCATTTTGATAACCCGTTCAGTACTGACAAGGTCATTTTGAAGATAAGGTCTTTTCAATACGTTCACTCCTGACGGACACACCTCTGCTGTTTACTTCAAGTCAATCTAAAATTCTGTCGGTTCAGTATTAATAAAATTTTTCCAACTTTTGTTCATCGGTCTTACGTCCATCTAACGTTAATTAGGATACATTGGTCACCCCGACGTGATCAATATGTCGTCCAGGTAAATATACAAGAAAGAGAGGTCTTGCAGGATTGAGTGGATGTACCTTTGAAAGGATTGCGCTGCGTTCTTCAAGCCAAAATGGAAGGGCGACAAACTCAAAAAGGCCAAAGGGTGTTACCACAGCGGTCTTTGGAATGTCATGTTCCGCTACTCGAACATGGTGATAAGCGCGAACTAGGTCGACCTTGGAGAAGATTCTGTATCTAACTTCTATTAGGATGCAGGGTCATGCAGGTCCAGACGAAACAACTGAAAGATAATGAGAAATTCATCCATAGAATTATTCTTGATCAGTTTCCCCAATAGAGATTATTAGACTCTTGGATGTAAGACAAAAAACCAACCCAAAGAGCTGAAAAGAAGAGTGACTGAAAAAATTCACTTTCCCATAATGAACCAAGTATGCCATAAATTTATGAATAATCCCTCTCAACTTTGCTTTTAGGGATCTTCGACAGAAGACGAGGGATATGTGGTGCCGATTTTCGTTGAAGGCAGATACAGCTCCAAGTGAAATGAAACTACAAGAAGACTCTCAAATTCACAGAGAGGAAATTTAGGAAATAAGTACTAAGTAAGAAAAGTAGGTATTATTTGTGAAGAAATACCCATGGCTGAAAAATTAGTACCGTAACTATGTTTAACTTTACCTATGGTAAGTAGAGTGAAGTACCTAGGTACCGACAATAATGAATAGAAGATAATTTACTGAAACGAGTGGTTTTGACAAACTCAAAAAACTACATTAATAAAATAATAATACTATAAAGTGTAAACCAAATTAAGGGTATGTTACTATATTAAATTTAGGCATATTATAGGTATTAGTATTGTATGCCAGTGGAGACCTACAGATCTTTCACGATTCTCGTGCGTGTTTATGACTGATCTTCTGGGAGCCAACTGTAACACGATCTTGACTTTTCATGTGAAAAAGTAAAGTTGTAATTTTGGCCTCACGTGAGACTTAAGGGGTATTCAATTAAGTAATTCATTAATTCAATAAGGTAATAAAAATACATATATTTTAATGTACCTATTTATTGTTTTTTTTAATTGTTCGATAATTATTAGTTAAATATGGTGGTGTTCACTACTTCAAGTATAACAAATCCAACTGATGCATACTTACCTACTATTTTTTCTTCCGAGTCTACCAAGATAACGGAAGCACTTTCATCACTTTCCAAGGTTGAAAAAAATTCCTCCAAAATCAAAATTTGTCCAACATTTTATGGGACCTTTACTAGTTATGGAATTGAGGAAAATTGTTAAATTCTAAACATCTTGTAAAAAATCCAGTTTTTTGTTGTTGTTTTTTTTTTTTTTTTTTCAAACGAATGGATTATTGGCAAGCCGTGGAAAAATATAAACGAGGTAAAATCAGATCCTCAAATTTTTCAAAAATTTGGCATGAAAAAATTGAGTGGTTCACTTGATATAGTTATGAATACAGGTTAGTTATACATGTTATAAATAATATAAATAAATACAAGTTTGACGGTGGGACGGAACGCATCTTCCACGGTTGCAGACTGAACGTAGAGGGGGCACGGCGCAAAAAGCAACCCCTCCTTCAAGACTGCTCGGTATTGAGGGTTTTGCCTACCTTCGTCATACATCTTCTCAACTCTCGTAGAGGTCGTCAAGATGATATTTCTATGATATGAATATCTAATCATACAACTACTATTAATACGCCATTTGCACTTAGAACTTACCTCCAGTATGTTGCAATGTACAGGGTTAACTCATTTCCGGCCACTGATGCGTTTTCGCATCGACTTTTTTTTTTTTTTTCTTTTAATATTGAAAATAGTGGTAACTCTTCGACGTTCGAGAGCTCGATGCGATTTTGGAAATTTTTCGTTGAAAAGAAGGCCTTTGGGCCGAATGCTTGTTAACGATGCTCAAATTTGATCCTGGGCGTTGAGCGTTCTGGGCCACGAGTCGAAACGGATACCGGCCCAAAAGATAGATTTTTACATGTTACCAACAATAATGAATTGGATAAATAACATCGTATTGGAAGACTGAGGCCTCTTAAATCCCATTAAAATGTAAAATTCATAAAATTTGGAGTATTTTTGCTCTCAATTGGTGACCAAATTATGCCTTATTTCGGCAGCCATCCTGTAAATCAGTTCATCCTCCTCCTCTCACTACTCTGTTATTTCTGCCCTTGGCTTGAAATGGGTTAATATAATTAGAAGAGTTATTTACAAGATCGGCCGGTTGGAGTAGTGATTTTCAAGTGTTTGAGAATAAATTTCTACCTACAACATACTTTCAGAATAGAATTCGCAGTGTTTTTATATACAGAGTGTTTACGATTTACAGAATCGGCCTTTTATTTTCATTATTTCGCTCCTAAATAAAAATGTAAACGGTAAATCCCATAATTTTTTACCAGGAATTCGAATATCATATTTTTGCGCATCTTGCATGAGCACAAACGCGCGATTTGTGCATAAACTTTAATGGGAACTCCCAGTTATTATTGCAGATTTGTATTATAAGCTAACTTTCATGGAAGTTTGACTTCTCATTCAATCGTTTTGTGTCCAAATGAGAGAAATTAAATATCATTGTTTTTCTACGCTGATTCACTGTCCGTATTTATTTTTCATTTTATTCCCTCAACACATTCTATTTTTGTTTTCAAACAGCAGCATTGTTTACTGTTTTCTACCTTCTGATGTCCGTATTTTCGGTCTCTTCGAAATGAAAAATAAATAGCTCCACGTGAATAAGCGTTGAATAACCATGAAATTGCATGTGTCACACTTGGGGTCTTACGCGGTCTACACTTCGGAATCATTTTAGGGTTGGGCAATTTTCGCGCTTGCTGAACGCAACCAAAAAAAAATCGAGGTGTCAAACTTTTTCGAAATTTTTGTAGTGTCCTTAATCTGCAATATAAACTGAGGGCTCCCAAAGAGAAAAAAAAAAAAAACAAGTGAAATGTGATAACCAAATTCCTCGTAAAATATTGTGGGGGTTAACATTTTGAATTTTTTTCTAGGACCGGAAAATAACGGAAATTAATGGCTGACCGTATTTAATTGAAAACATCCTGGATTTCAAAATTTTGGTCAGTTTCAATCAACTACGGTTGGTAGTGTTACAATGGCAAAGCCATGTTCTTTGCAGACGAGTGATCTATATAGAAAAATAATAAACCTTTGTGTAATAATTTGCAGCGTTGTCACCACAGATAAGTGCCTAACTTAATTTTTTTAACTTCATAGTTTTGTTTTTTGACTTTACTTTACACAGTTCCTATACAATGTATATGTCTAAAAAACCGAAAAAAACGGTTGTTAGGAGGGGGAATGGGTTACGAGAAACAGAAAATAGTAAAGTTTCGACAATCTTTACTATTTTTTGTTTCTCGTAACCGTCTCCTTAACTCTAATCAACCCCTTAACTCTAATTAACCCCCTCCTAACAACCGTTTTTTCGGTTTTTTAGACCGGTTTAACAGGTGTTTTCCGAGGGTTAGTAGGTTTACGTCACGTCCTCCACTATTGAAATTCTCAATACTATAATTCATCCAACCCTAAGCAAAAGTAGTTCACTTCCAATAACTTGGGTATCCCAGGGCAAGGATCGCCACAGCACTGATTGATCACATCATTTTCAACCTTGATTTTACAACGATGACGATCTTCACATCTGAAAATAACATTTTTCATTGTCAAAACAGTTATTGTAACCTATTAGTGGTGAGGGGGAAGGAGGTTGTGACTTCTAGTCAGTAAGACCACGGTTTCTCCAATGTTCCCAGGGGACTCAATAGGAAGTTATAGCTATTATTTATTTAATTTTTTTAATTTATTTCTTCGATCTCCCCTCAAAGACAAATTGTCTTTTGTGACGGAGGGGGCACGACATTAATAAAATAAATAAATAAATCAAATATTAATGGGGAGGACGCCCAGGACTCGCCCGACGCCGGCCCTAGGGATGAGTGAAGATGAGGAAGGTGGGGGTGGGAGAGAGGGATGAAGGAAGTGCCTCTATAGAAAGACCACCAATTAAGGTATGAGCCTAGCAGGACGCGGGTGATGATACCACGGAGTTCGCCTACCGAGATGCCCAACTTCCGCAACTCCGTGACACTTTTCCCGCACCACTTTTCCGCGCCATGACAATGTTGCAGCCATCACCCTGATGTTGTTGGGTGCCACTTCTTTTAGCTCTGACACCGCTTGCCGTAAATCATCTCTATCATACTTTCTTATCTTAGCCCGCCAGGTCGGCTCCATGTCCATGCTGCCATTGGCACCTTGGACATCCAGGTTAAAGGCCTGTCAGGCTTGACGGCAACGATGTCAGGCTTCTTACCCTGGTCGCTTGCCAAGTGGCACAATCTCTCCCTCTCAACATCCCAGCAGCTAGATGACAAGGCACCTGGCTATCTGCTTGGCAACCACTTCATGACGTAGGATGCGGCTCCCATGAGTCCGTGGACACTGCTGCACTACATGATACAGGTGTTCATTTCCATTCCGACAGGCACAGCAATGGGTATCTCTTGTCCCACGACTACCCCTTGAACACCGTACCGCTGTTGGTCACGGGAGCTCGCCACCGTGTGAAGCAAAAACTCTCTAATGTTACCACGCGCACGGCGTGGAAGTTCCGGTAGTCGCGGGCCCCAATGCCCTCCAAAGCCCAATCTACCCATTGGGATGAGACAAGGCTTTCGGAGCACTGTCGGAGTTCTTTACTGACTCATAAAGAAGAAGAAATTCACATTTGCATAAGCGCAGAGGCTACTGCTAATTTGGGGGCCATGATTTTCATAGGGGACCATCAGCAATCCCCATAATCCCTGGAAATGTAATCGGAAGAAAACTTAGTATAGTTCTGCTCGTTACAAGGATTTCATGACGGACAGAAACGGAACCTAAAACTGTTCAGGGAGGCCTAAAACGTAAAACGCGAGTAGAAATTTTGATTTTGGAGATTTTTTTCAACTTCGAAAAGTGAAAACATTGCTTCCGCTATCATGGTATTTATGATTAATTTCTCGATCAAAACTTAAGTTTTATGAGAAAACAAACAGTTGGTCCTACAAAGCTCAGGGATGTGTTTAACATCGATTCTTCTTTAAATTTATGAAAAAAACAGTACCTAACATTTTGAGAGTTTTTCCCTTAGAAATAATGATATTTTTTGCTGTAGGGATTTTTTTCTTGAAGTAGCCAACTATAGCAATATTTGATCGAGTTAATGACTGGATATTCATTTTGATTGTTTTAGTTTTTTAGAAATTTCCAAAACATAAAATTACATTACCACAAATGAGTTGAAACATAACATCACCACAAAAGCGGCGTTTGTAGAGTTAGAGGTAGATACTACCCAAATTATAGAAAGGTATAATTATTCCTATAGCGAAACTACCTAGAAAGTTTTGCAGATTACACGACTTGATTATTGCACTAGATGTAATATATCTAGTATAATATTATTATACTATAGGTGTCTACACTTAAGATGGGCATAGCTTCAGGGTTCGATTTTACAAGGTATTTCCAACAAAAAATGTCTCTTAGCAATTTTTTCTTAACCCACTCAAAATGACTTTTTTTACTTCGAAGTTTCTTGTCGCGTTTTCGACCTTACGTCATTAAAACTGTCATAAAACCTAATATTTAAAAAATAAATTCAAATTTGAGGATATCGTTGGAAAGAGTGTTAAATTTCCAAGCTTCCTAATATAAAAACAAAATCTTTTGACAATAAACAATTTCTACAAAACCGAGTAAAATAACAAACTTCAAATTTTTTTTTCAAATATGCCTCTTTTTAAATCGAAGTTTTTACTCTAAATCCCTCCCCATTTCGATGGGCGCTCTTCAGAGAAAACATGCTAAAATAGTCAGCTTTCCAACGGTCTATCAATTTTCCTTTTTAAAATTAAAATTGGAAGAGTAAATGAAGTTTGAATGTCGAAAAACGTGTGTTTTACAAGAAAATCCAGTGTTTTAAGCGGTTTATGGCCCCCCTCGATCTCAAGATGGCTTGACGATTGTGGTGTCATTTTCTAAGTAATTTTTTGCGCTGATTCTAATTTTTTACGCTAAATTTTTACACTGATTACGGTGATACTTCCGAATGATTCCGACTGCTAGAAAGTGGATTTTTCGAAGAAAACCTTCGTTTTCCGTACATAAAATACGCATTATTCTTAGAGATGGCAGTGAGCATAAAGTAGCACCTTTCTACTCAATAAAAACACCGAATTTCTAGCTGATCGAAGTTTTTATTGAGTAGAAAGGTGTTACTTCACGCTCACTACCATATCTACAAATAATGAGTATTTTATGTACGAAAAACGAAGATTTTCTTCGAAAAATCCACTTTCTAGCTGTGGGAATCATTCGAAAGTATCACCATTGGATTCAGCGTAAAAAATTACTTAGAAAATGATACCAAAATCGTCAAGCTATCTTGAGATCGAGGGGGACCATAAACCGCTTGAAACACTGGATTTTCTTGTAAATCACACGTTTTTTGACATTCAAACTTCATTTACTCTTTCAATTTGAATGTTAAAATGAAAAATTGATAAACCGTTGGAAAGCTGACTATTTGAGCAAGAAAGTCAAGTTTCGAAACATTTTTAAAGTTTGCTTTTTGACTTGATTTTTTGAAACTATTTTATTGCTGATAGATTTTGATTTTGCAGTAGGTAGCTTAGGAATTTAACGCTTTTTCTAACGGTGTAGTCAGATTTGAATTTTCAGGAGAAATAAGGTAGTTATGACCAAATCAGTGCCGTAAGGACGAAAACGTGAAAAAAAAACGTTAAAGTAAATAAAAAAGGAATTCTGAGTGGGTTAAAAGAAAATTGCTAGGAGACATTTTTTGTTGGAAATACCTCGTACAATCGAACCCTGAAGTTATGCCCATCGTAAGTGTAGACACCCTGTATAATAATACTATTGTACAGGATACCTTCAATTATGTACTAACCTCTTAACCACTTCGAATGTGGTTTTAGAGACTTTCGACAAACACGAATTGGTATTTATCGTAACATTTTCCTTTTCGTTACATTTGAATACGTCGGTACGACCGTAAAATGCCTCGTATATCTTGATGAACTTCTTCTTACAATTGATATCCACTTCTTTGTGTTCGCAAGCGTAACGGTTGAAGTATGGAGGTCCTGCAACATCCACAATTGAATAGAAGACACCAGGCTGGACATCACAGTAGATAGTGGTGACTGAAGATAAGACTTGGGAGTCTTCAGTCAAGCCTTAACTGTTGGCGCAATCAGTAGAACCAACATACCTTGGTAGTCATGATTTGTACGGTAATTAACAAAAGGTTGCAAATTATTACACAAAGGCTTATTATTTTTCTGTATTGATCACTCACCTGCTAAGAACCCCGCTTTGCCATTGTCACTACCTAACAACCAAGTTTTTGCTTCACAATCAAGTTAATTTTGAACAAATAAACTAGTTGTGGGCCCTCATTAGGAAATTTGAATACTAGTTGCTAAACTGAGTGCAACTCGAAGAAGCGAACAAGGATCGTATTTTGGTCAACTAAAATTTGAACGGAGATTAGGCCTCTTTTGCGATTAACACTCGTGTTTCTGATTTATCAGAAGTCCAACCGTTAAGTTCTCATAGGGAGCGAACGGTTGGTCCTACAGAGCTCTGGGTCTCATTCGATTCTAAAAATTCAACATTATTCTAAATGAATGAAAAAACAATACCTTAATAGACCAACTCTTATAATTTCACCCCTTAGAAGTGATTGAAATCAACCATAAGCTTCGGGGCACAACTAGACCCCAAATGGAGCCCACATACCAAATTTCATCAATCGTAACTAAGAAAAGTGCTGCGTCGAGCGGACGGACCGCAAAATTTTTATTCGATTTTTGGGTTCTACGTACCTTGAAACGTAAACCAACAAATTTTGAGAGGGGAGGGGGTAAAAAATTATTTTCATGGTCGATTCCGAAGGTATTGAAAACCCTGGACCGATTTGGTTGAAATTTGGTATATGGGCTTCATTTGTGGTCTAGTTGTGCCGCAAAGCTTTTGGTTGATGTCAGTCACTTCTAAGGGGCGAAAATTCACTCTCAATATAAAAGTATTGATTTTTCACCAATTTGAATTAGTATAGAATTGTTTGATACCACGCGGAGCTCTGTAGGACAAACCGTTCGCTCCCTACGAGTACTTAAGGGCTTCCCTTCGATAAAACAGAATCATGAGTGTGAATCACCGAAGAAGTCTAATCTCCGTTCAAATTTTATCTGACCAAAATGCGATCGCTTTTCGTTTCTTCGAGTTGTACCCAGTTTTGCATCCTTAGCAACCAGTAATCAAAATTCCCATGAAATTCCCTATTTCTTTTAATCGAGTGTGAAACTTTTATTTCTTCCAAATAAACTTGTTTGCGAAGGTAATTATGTAGCAGGTACCAACGGTTGGTAGGTAAAAAAATAGTGACTATGGCAAAGCTGACGAGTGATCTATACAGGGAAAATAATAAACCTTTGTGGAATAATTTCCAGCGTTTTGAACCATAACAATCCTAAGCATTAATTCGGTACTCAAGTAGAACAAAAATAGTTAATAACAGAATCATCTAAGTAGGCTACAAAATAAACGCATGTGACTATGATCCTTAAGTAGGTACCAACCTTCCACACAATTCCATATGATGTCCAGGTACTTCGACACGTTCAACTCACAACCAGATGTAAAGAAGTAGAGATTCGCTGGCACAGTGCAAGACCTCTTATAGTTACACCTGGAAAGTTCGACAAGTCACAGTTAGGCGAGCAGGTTTTGTGAATTTTATTTTTTCAGGCAGGGAGCTACTCCACTATGTACATACAGAGCGTCCCATGTTTACCGGGAAACTTCGGGAGTAGATTCTACCATTAATTTGAGTATGAATATGTCGCACAGCAAATTTTTTCAACCCCTTGTTATTCCAAGTTGTTTTTATTTCAAATTTTTGTTCGTATTTTCGACATTATATAAATTAAGTTACCAAAACTACCTCAATTTACCATAAAAACGTGAGAATAATGGCACCGTTGGAAAGGGAGTCAAATTTTCATCTTTCTAGTGCCTACAAAAAATAATTCTTGGGGTCCTGATGGTTGAAAAATTACCTCGTAAAGTAATTTTTCTCAAGTTGGCAAAATTACCTTTTTTTTTTGTTAAAGGTTCACTTCTGCATGGTTTTCACTTACATATCTCAGTTTTCCAATGGTATAATAAAAAAAAATATTTTACAATCGAATTTATGGGAAAAATTTAGATTCAACGCGGGAAAACGTGAATTTTTAATGTCTACTCCACCGCCGCCGCACTCCCCTCAATTATTCATGCAACCACTGAGCCCCCCCTTCCCCGCCAACACGTCGATTTCGCTGAAAAAACGCTGCAAATTATTACAAAAAGGTTTTTTATACAGATCACTCGTCTGCAAAGAACACGGTTTTCAAATTTTCAACCCTTATTTTTCAACCCTTAGAACTGACCTACATCAACCAAAATCTTCAGGGCACAACTAGACCCCAAATGGAGCCCATATACCAAATTTCAACCAAATCGGTCAATGCTAAGTGGGGAAAGTGCCGTGTACGGCGGACGGACGGCCAAATTTTTATTCGATTTTTGGATTCTACGTACCTTGAAACGTAAACCAACAAATGGCCGATTCCAAAGGTTCATTAGAGTTCAAAAACAACTTTCCTCGCTTAATTTTGAAAAAACAAACCCCAGATAATCCGACAAATTCATCCATTATACCGATTAATCGATAGGACCTACCCATCTCTATCCTTTATCCTAAAAGGGGGGAACCATCCACTAAGCCTTCCAAATATATTCTCTTGCCTAAAGCCCTACAGTTCACTCAAACGAGACCAGCGTAAGTTTTTAAGACACATCTCGTTCAAAATAAAAATTCCTTGGCCCGATTTTTTAGCAACTACGAGTTGCATGAATGGTCTTCAGCCATGAGAGAGCCGCCGCACCACTGATTCTGTTTTTCTCAAAAAACGCATCAAAGACAAAAACGTCTGCCAAGTGGGTGTGGCACATAGCTTCCTCGTATCGATAACCCTATTGTATAGATGATCCGATGCATAGTAGTTAATCTCAAAACATCAAAACAAGTTAATCTGTAATATCCCTGAAAATTTCATTGAAATTGGATGGAAAATGTAGAAGTTATGGCCGTTACAAGGAATTCACGTTTGCGCATGCGCAGTGGCCACTATCAGTCCGAAGGTGGTGAATTTCATAGGGGACCATCTAAATACTAATCTGTAACATCCTTGAAAATTTCATTGAAATCGGATAGAAAATGTAGAAGTTATGGACGTTACAAGGAAATTCACGTTTGCGCATGCGCAGTGGCTACTATCAGTCCGAAGGTGGTTATCTTCAATGGGGACCATCTACAACCCAATCCGCATAATCCCTGAAAATTTCATCGAAATCGGGTAGAAAAAGTGGAAGTTATGGCCGTTACAAGGAAATTCACGTTTGCGCATGCGCAGTGGCTTTTATCAGTCCGGGGATGATGATTTTCATAGGGGATCGTCTACACACTAACCCGCACAATCCCTGAAAATTTCATTGAAATCGGACAATAACTTCGTATAGTTATGCGCGTTACAAGGAATTCATGACAGACAGACAGACACACGGACACACAGACACTCAGACACTGAACCAAAATTGTTCAGAAAGGTCTAAAACGCAAAACGCGAGTGAAAATTTTGATTTTGGAGAATTTTTTTTTTCGACCTTGAAAAGTGAAAACAAAGCTTCCGCTACCTTGGTAGACTCGGAAGCAAAAAGTATAGTAAGATATTGGGTATACGGGTTGGTGTGTAGACGGTCCCCTATGAAAATCATCATCCCCGGACTGATAAAAGCGACTGCGCATGCGCAAACGTGAATTTCCTTGTAACGGCCATAACTTCCACATTTTCTACCCGATTTCGATGAAATTTTCAAGGATTATGCGGATTGGGTTGTAGATGGTCCCCTATGAAAATCACCACCTTCGGACTGATAGTAGCCACTGCGCATGCGCAAACGTTAATTTCCTTGTGACGGCCATAACTTCTACATTTTCCATCCGATTTCAATGACATTTTCAAGGATGTTACAGATTATCTTGTTTTGATGTTCTGATGTTTTGAGATTAACTACTATGCATCGGATCATCTATATAATCGGGTTATGGATACGAGGAAGCTATGTGCCACACCCACTTGGCTTTTTTTTCGTTTATGTAAGAGGACTATTTTATTTTATTGTATTTTGCTACTCAAATAAGGATACTTGATTCATACCACATCAAAGCCCCGCGCGACTCCTGGTCTTGGGGCTTAACCACAATGTAATTCAATTTGGTGAATAAAGAAACTTGTAAATTGTAATTGTAAATTTTAAAATCATCACCCCCGGATTAATAGTGTCACTGCGCATGCGGAAACGTGAAATCCCTGTAACAGCCATAACTTCTATATTTCTCACCTGATTCCGATGAAATTTTCAGGAATGATGTGAATTGGGGTGCAGATCACACAAAAATCCATTACGTGGATTTGGGATGGTCCACTATGAAAATCGTGGCCCCTAAATTGAAGGTATTTTGTGCGTATGCGTATGCAAATCCTTGAAACAGCAATAACTTCTACATGTTCCAGCGATATTCAGAGATTGGGGTTGACGATGGTCCCCTATGATGGTAATGCAAGATAGAGTGCACTTAGAGATAGATGGTTTGAGATAAACTACTATGCATTGGATCATCCATACAACCGGGTTATGGATACGAGGAAGCTATGTGCCACACCTACTTGGCATACGTTTTTCAATTGTTTCCTACTTGAAGTAGAATGAATATTAGTAACTAACAATATATATTAGGCATGGTTGCCCGTGTTTAAAGGGTGTCCCAGTAACTATTCTCCTCCTCCCCTTTTTATTGTGGACAAAAAAATTCGGATCAACGTTATTCTCCATAAGATTTTGCGTAGCATTCAATAATGATTTAATTGACCTGCTCGCAATCCCGCAATAATCAACTTCGCGCAACCAAGATCAACTTTTTTTTCAAATAGGAACCTCTATTTTTTATGTCACCATGCGACTCAGCGAAGAAAAACTGCTAAGTAATGTGCCTCACTCGAGGCCTACCTTCATCTCAGTTTCAGCACAGCCCCTGGCTTGCGCATCTTTGAGCGCAACTTTTGACGTAGAAATTCTACCCACAGGGCAACCCAGTGGCTGTGCTAAAACTGAGATGAAGGTAGGCCTCAAGTGTGGCACATTACTTAGCACTGTTTTTCTACGCTGAGTCGTGTGGTGACATCCCTTTCTTGTTTTGATTTCATTTTACCGCATTTACAGCTGAAAAAATCACATTTTAATGAAGTGTAAACAAATTGTAAAATAGGTATAACAGGTAAATTATTACATATAAAATTTAGAGAAAATAAAGGGGGGAGCGTAATTACTGGCACTCCACTCGAGTGGCAGGGTGGACGGAATAATTGTGCTAAATTATTTATTGGAACCAGAAAGCCAGTTATGAGGCTGAAAATTCAGTGTGGATTCCAAAAAAACAACAAAGATTTTTAAAATATAAACATTACATAGATTTATATTATATTTATTATTACATAGAATATAAACATTACATGATGTTACATAGGTGAACTTACTCGGTTTGAACTTTGTTGGTACTCCCCTCCGGTGATGGACAATCGAATTCGTCGGCAGACGGTCCGTCGTAACATTTCTTGGCCGACATCCTTCCGAAGAAGGCATCCTGGACTTCGATCATCCCCTTCTCGCACCTCAGTTCAGCTACCTCGTCCTCGCAAACGGTTGTAACGTGGGTTTCTAACATCAGAGCGCTTTTCATTTCAGAGTTTCATTAGAAACAGTAAAGATCAGTTTATAATCTTTTATCGTGTGCTTGTCGGTCCGTCATTCTACAAAGCCTTGCTACACTCATAAGCTCATTTAATTTTCTAAAATTGTCTCAATTTAGTCAAATGAAATGTGTTAGTCTGTCTCACTGGTGTAACTCAGGTGAGTGAGAAAGACTTGAGTAATCCGTGGTAACGAGCAAGTCGAGTACAGGGGGCGAGCGCTTTTGATGTAAGGACATCATCTTCAGGCTGTCGAGAGAGTAGGTACCTACTAAATTTTGTCAGTCCGTCGTTCTATTAATATAGTCTGGGTGAAAGGATCAGAAAGGATGGTAGACACGTGGTGAAAGGTTGTTTGTCTGTGGTCTCGTTACCACGTGGCCCCCTCTCCTTTCTGATCCTTTCACCTCCCTTTCACCCAGACTACATAAATAGAACGACGGACTGACAAACTTTAGTAGGTACTCTCTCGACGGCTTGAAGATGATGTCCTTACATCGAAAGCACTGTGTGTTCTTGTGTGAGTAGTATTTTGTAGTATCCAAGAGGTCCTCCAAGGGTTTCATCGCTTCTCTGTGCATGGATACTTTTTTCAAAGACAGTTGGCTAGCTACCTACGTCACGATTGGCTAGCTACGTCACACCGTTCAAATCTTCAACTTTCCTTAGCTTCTCTGATTTTTTAACCTTCCGGTACACGCGTAGGCGGCACCCGTGCCGCCTCGACCTTAGTTTTCGTATTTACGCACGCATTCTTGATTCCCGGACGGCGGGATCTACTGCTATTTGTTAGTTACCATATTTATCCAGAGATCATGCTGGTTTCACCTTGCCGAGTCAAACGTCGCGCCAGCGTTATCAGTTGCAATCTGGCTAGTGCAAGTTTTTTCCATTAAAAGTTCTTGAATAAAAAAATTGATTGGCTTTTTTTACTTGCTCCCTCCTCCCTCCCTGGGAGCGCTAATGAATATAGAACCCATCTGTACTGCGATAACGATAATTTGGTTGAGGAAACAATCATGTCGATTTCATTGGAAAAAGTTGGCTGTTTATGGTTTTAGGTAGGTACCTATTTATTTGGTTTATGAGCATACAAACTATAAAATTATAGTAAGTTTGATTCAGGTGGTTTACCTAGCATATTGACACAGCTGTTAACAACCTTTACAATAGTGACTTTGGGCAGTTAAAACTTCATTTTCATGGGCGGCATGGGTGCCGCCACGCGGTGTGAATTGAAAAGCGAAATGGCGCGGGTACCGGAAGGTTAAAAACATTTTCTCGACGAACAGACCCGATTACCGTTATTCCTGAGCCATACTCTTTTGAAAAAAGAATTTGAAAACGTCTGCCAAGTGGGTGTGGCACATAGCATCCTCGTATCCATAACCCGATTGTATAGATGATGCGATGCATAGTAGTTAATCTCAAAACATCAAAACGAGTTAATCTGTAACATCCCTGAAAATTTCATTGAAATCGTACGGAAAATGTAGAAGTTATGGCCGTTACAAGGAATTCACGTTTACGCATGCGCAGTGGCTACTATCAGTCCGAAGGTGGTGATTTTCATAGGGGACCATCTAAATACTAATCTGTAACATCCCTGAAAATTTCTTTGAAATCGGATAGCAAATGTAGAAATTATGGACGTTACCAGGAAATTCACGTTTGCGCATGCGCAGTGACTACTATCAGTCCGAAGGTGGTGATCTTCATTGGGGACCATCTACAACCTAATCCGCATAATCCCTGAAAATTTCATCGAAATCGGGTAGAAAAAGTGGAAGTTATGGCCGTTAAAAGGAAATTCACGTTTGCGCATGCGCAGTTGCTACTATCAGTCCGAAGGTGGTGATCTTCATTGGGGACCATCAACAACCTAATCCGCATAATCCCTGAAAATGTCATCGAAATCGGGTAGAAAAAGTGGAAGTTATGGCCGTTAAAAGGAAATTCACGTTTGCGCATGCGCAGTTGCTACTATCAGTCCGAAGGTGGTGATCTTCATTGGGGACCATCTACAACCTAATCCGCATAATCCCTGAAAATTTCATCGAAATCGGGTAGAAAAAGTGGAAGTTACAGCCGTTAAAAGGAAATTCACGTTTGCGCATGCGCAGTGGCTACTATCAATCCGAAGGTGATGATTTTCATAGGGGACCATCTAAATACCAATCTGTAACATTCCTGAAAATTTCATTGAAATCGGATGGAAAATGTGGAAGTTATGGCCGTTACAAGGAATTCACGTTTGCGCATGCGCAGTCGCTTCTACCAGTCCGGGGATGATGATTTTCATAGGGGACCGTCTACACACCAACCCGCACAATCCCTGAAAATTTCATTGAAATCGGACAACAACTTCGTATAGTTATGCGCGTTACAAGGAATTCATGACAGACAGACAGACAGACACACAGACACTGAACCAAAATTGTTCAGAAAGGTCTAAAACGCAAAACGCGAGTGAAAATTTTGATTTTGGAGAACTTTTTTTTTCGTCCTTGAAAAGTGAAAACAAAGCTTCCGCTACCTTGGTAGACTCAGAAGCAAAAATTGACTGAAATACCCCATTGTATTCTTATAACTAGCGGAACTAACCCCATTCATTTACTACCAAACAACTTGGGTATTTATAATCTTTCAAAAAATATTAGATTAGATAATTAATTAGGAGGTGCAGAACTTTTTTTTTTTCTCCAGTCGCAATTAGAAAATTATGATGTTTTGAAGAATTTGTTTCATGCATTTTGAGAGATTTGTGGGTTGCCAGAATCATACTCAAGAAAAATCACTCGGTAACTACATAAATCAATCAGTGACCTGCTCAGTACAGGGTGGGGCAGCATAATTTCCTTATTTCGTAAAGCTATAAAACAAAAAGTACTAAAGATATTTGTATATTCCTTCCGAGTCTACCAAGGTAGCAGTTTTCACTTTTCAAGGTTGAAAGAAAAAGTTCTCCAAAATCGAAATTTTCACTCGCGTTTTACGTTTCAAACCTTTCTGAACAATTTTGGTTCCGTGTTTGTCTGTCGAGAAATTGAATTCTTCGGGTAGACGTTCTTATAGTGTTACACTCTGTATAGTTTTATAGACCCAAAAATGCTCGGTACCTGACCTGCCTGTTCCCAAAACCCAATTATCCAGTGGAAGGACAGCGATTTCATAAAATAGAAGAGATGAGACAAAAAACGCAGGAGCAGATTAACAGTGTTCCGGAAGATGAGTTTTCCAAGTGAATGGGCCAATGGAACTACTGAGAAAAGTTTTTGCGTAGATAAGAGGAGCCCTTTTTATTCGAATAAGTTTCCAGTGAAGCCTATGAGAAAAGGTCCTGGAACTTCTTGGTCTCCAAATTTGTCATTATTGATTCAACAGTCATTTTGAACTCGGATGTAATCGCCCGATCTAGTGGTGACACGAGAAATTTCCAGAACGATTTACTAGGCAGGCAGGTAGGTGATTCTGGACGTTTCTAATGTCACCAATAGGTAGGGTGAGCACGTAAATGACAATTTTGGAGTTGGACAAAAACGACAATTTTGGAGTTGGCTTGTTGTTGCTGCAGGGTCTTCAGTTGTAGGTGTTATTGAAATGCTAAAAGGGAATGTTATTGAAATGCTAAAGGGGAATGTTATTGAAATGCTAAAGGGGTGTGACGGTCCAGGTATTTCCGTGGAACAGCTCCAATGGTTACAGTGACAAAGATGTAAGCGTTCCAAATTACTGGTTCAGTTCCATTACTGGTACTGCTTACCGAACTTGACCAAATCCCATTCTCATGATTTCTTCCCAGTCCTGAGCCCTTTCCAAGATACAATACATTCTTAGTCCACAGAATCATCTAGGGCGCTTCCCAGTACATAGAACTAAACCAGCAAGGGCACTGTCAATCTTTCAGTTACATGCTTCATGGATATTATACACTTTGCAAAATATCCATGCATGCTTCCCACTCCAGGGAACTGTAGTACCTACCGGTGAGGGAACTGGACAAGGGCTGAGTGTTGTCACTGAATGGAACCGTTACAAGTTGATACTTGGTTCCACAGTCCCAGTACCTACAGCTGTACCGACACACCTCTTCACTATCTAACGTCTAAATCACACCTACAGCATAAGTTCATGTATCCTCCGCTAGGGATAGTAAAGCATTTTTCCCTTGAATCAGCTGCATCGCATTATCTCAAGCTTTACCAAAATAGATAAGTAAGCTCATCTCATATGAATCGAAGGAAAAACGCTTCATTATCCCTAGCTGAGGATCCATGAACTAATGCTGTAGGTGTGGTTTAAACGCTCGTTCTACACTTCACATTTTACATTATATTAGAAATCATGAATCAAATTCGTAATTTCCTTTGACACTCAAAATTGTTAATCAATCTACAGTACAATGATTAAAAAATCTATAAACTTCAAAACCCTATTCGTCCAAAATCACCAAATCCTTCTAAAATGACGTTTTTCAGAAGTTAAATCAATAGTGATGGACCCTAATACGGAGATTGCTCTCGTTACTCCAATGAATCCTAGGAAAACGGAACTTTCCAGGTAACTAAAGTTCAAATTTTTATAAATTTTTCGAAAATTGAACACACGAAGGTTTTGCAGATTTACTGTCAAAATGTAGTTAGAACCATGATAGATGACGAAAGACCCAAAAAATTAAATTTCAAGGAAGGAGATCCTGTTCTACTACAGTATTGGCGATTTCAACTTAGTATAAAGTCAATTACCTACTAAGAATCCTCTCTTTTCCCTGTGATCCACGATAGTTTGCACCTCACAGAGAATCGTCACAACCATAAAATATACAAGTTCAAACATCATAACTAATTATGTTTTGTCAAACTGACTGTTAGCCCAAAAGTGGGCCAAACAAATGAGAATTTTACACGTTTTTCTGAATTTTATGCGGGTTTTTTCTCTTCCTTTGTTAGCTAACTTTATGGGATGACGCTGTCTGGTAATGTCGGTTAAACAAAAGCGTCAGTAAACAATCGATTACAAAACTACTTACGAGTACAATATTTCATTCCAGGGATCGAATTCGTGACAGGCGCAATCGATATGAGTGTAACCGACGCGTCCAGTTTCTGTTTTTACGTGCAGATTTGCGAATTTTGACACCAACAGCATGTTCCTCGGATAAGTACCAAGTTTTTATTGTCAGTTTCGAAAAAAATGAAGCTAAAACATTATTGTTATTTTATATTTTAATTTTATATGTGTAATGGACTCAACATTTTTAGAATGGTCATTTTCGAAATTCGTTGTGGAACATTTTAAAGTCCAAGGAAACTGATACAATCTTTTTTAGGAGTTTTGCAGTAAAAAATGGAAAATTTGAAGGTTTTTTCATTCACTCATGCTCACTGGGATTTTCTCACATAAGGTAGTAATGGAAAAGAAAAAAAGACGAATGCAAGAAGTGTACGAAAAAAGTTTTACTCAGTAACAAGGAACAAGCGTTGTTCATACCTACTAATTTATAAGTACAAAACGATAATCAAATGTCAGCAGGTGAATCAGGTACGGAAATGTACAATTAAAATCGGCGTTACCTACAGTGAAACAATTCAAAATTTGGCAAACTGACAGTATTCTAGAGAACAGCGATACTAAGAGCAGCAATTAGTACTCAGGTTGTTGAAAAATCATGAAAAGGCGTACTTGGGTGAAAAAAACACATCTCTGGAGGGTTTTGGTGCGCAGAATCTGATAACAATCAATATTAGATGTATTATTTTGGTGAAAGTGTCTGAAGTGTACAATTTTTGATACTCATTTCCGACAGTTGTCTGATCAGCCACTCAAGTAGATTAACGTAATCTTAATTTTTGAGAGAAATATATGTACTCGCAAATATTTTGCAGTACTTCCATTTACTAAGTCGGCAAAAATGATCAAAATGGAAAGAAATAACCATACTGTTCCTCTTCATATCAGAGAATTGATGAATGCCAGCAACAGGGGTGAATCTTCATTGAGTCACCGGAGACGACAGGCTTGCACCGACCTTCATCAAGTCAGTTGTTTACTGATTCTCCCAACACTTGACTACAGGTGATCACTGCAGGTGAGAGATCAAAAACGATATTGAAAGAGCATTTCAGGAGGCTAATCCTCATAGAGGTCAGACCAGTTACTCCGCAAGAAGCAAGGTTTAACCTCATTGTTAAAAGATACAGGTTCCATATCTTCATCAACTTCAACCAGGCTCTGCAGCGCCCATTTCAAACAGGCAATATTTCAAATATGTCCACAGTTCACCCAACAATCTCCAATATTCAGCCCAATAGCGAGGAATTCAAGATGCTAACCCTCCCAGAGATCAGGCCTGTAACTCTACAAGGAGAAGCAAGTTTTAACATCATTGTTCGAAGACAAAGGTTCCATATCTTCATCAGTTTCAACCAGGCTCAGCAGCGCCCATTTCGAACAGGCAATATTTCAAATATGTCCACAGTTCACCCAACAATCTCCAATATTCAGCCCAATAGCGAGGAATTCAAGATGCTAACCCTCCCAGAGATCAGGCCTGTAACTCTACAAGGAGAAGCAAGTTTTAACATCATTGTTCGAAGACAAAGGTTCCATATCTTCATCAGTTTCAACCAGGCTCAGCAGCGCCCATTTCAAACAGGCAATATTTCAAATATGTCCACAGTTCACCCAACAATCTCCAATATTCAGCCCAATAGCGAGGAATTCAAGATGCTAACCCTCCCAGAGATCAGGCCTGTAACTCTACAAGGAGAAGCAAGTTTTAACATCATTGTTCGAAGACAAAGGTTCCATATCTTCATCAGTTTCAACCAGGCTCAGCAGCGCCCATTTCAAACAGGCAATATTTCAAATATGTCCACAGTTCACCCAACAATCTCCAATATTCAGCCCAATAGCGAGGAATTCAAGATGCTAACCCTCCCAGAGATCAGGCCTGTAACTCTACAAGGAGAAGCAAGTTTTAACATCATTGTTCGAAGACAAAGGTTCCATATCTTCATCAGTTTCAACCAGGCTCAGCAGCGCCCATTTCAAACAGGCAATATTTCAAATATGTCCACAGTTCACCCAACAATCTCCAATATTCAGCCCAATAGCGAGGAATTCAAGATGCTAACCCTCCCAGAGATCAGGCCTGTAACTCTACAAGGAGAAGCAAGTTTTAACATCATTGTTCGAAGACAAAGGTTCAATATCTTCATCAGTTTCAACCAGGCTCAGCAGCGCCCATTTCGAACAGGCAATATTTCAAATATGTCCACAGTTCACCCAACAATCTCCAATATTCAGCCCAATAGCGAGGAATTCAAGATGCTAACCCTCCCAGAGATCAGGCCTGTAACTCTACAAGGAGAAGCAAGTTTTAACATCATTGTTCGAAGACAAAGGTTCAATATCTTCATCAGTTTCAACCAGGCTCAGCAGCGCCCATTTCGAACAGGCAATATTTCAAATATGTCCACAGTTCACCCAACAATCTCCAATATTCAGCCCAATAGCGAGGAATTCAAGATGCTAACCCTCCCAGAGATCAGGCCTGTAACTCTACAAGGAGAAGCAAGTTTTAACATCATTGTTCGAAGACAAAGGTTCCATATCTTCATCAGTTTCAACCAGGCTCAGCAGCGCCCATTTCGAACAGGCAATATTTCAAATATGTCCACAGTTCACCCAACAATTGTCTATATTAAGAATATAGTAAGAATTTCAAGATGCAAACCCTCCCAGAGATCAGGCCAGTAACTCTACAAGGAGAAGCAAGTTTTAACATCATTGTTCGAAGACAAAGGTTCAATATCTTCATCAGTTTCAACCAGGCTCAGCAGCGCCCATTTCGAACAGGCAATATTTCAAATATGTCCACAGTTCACCCAACAATCTCCAATATTCAGCCCAATAGCGAGGAATTCAAGATGCTAACCCTCCCAGAGATCAGGCCAGTAACTCTACAAGGAGAAGCAAGTTTTACTGTCCTGAAGACTGTTACTGAAGACACAGGTTTCATATCTTCAAGTCTCAAACAGGCAAGATCTCAAATATTATATCCACTATCTTCAATATTCAGCCCAATAGCGAGCATTTCAAGATGCTAACCCTCTCAGAGATCAGGCCTGTAACTCTACAAGGAGAAGCAAGTTTTAACATCATTCTAAGACAAAGTTGGTTTTGTTCTTCATCTGTTTCAACCAGGCTCTGCAGAGGCCATTTCAAACAGGAAAGATCTAAATATAAGATCACGGAAATGCACGCACAAATACATCAATTCCATATTTTCGCCAGTTTCACTCAAATCAAGTCCTGCGTTCATTTCAAGTTGAATTGCAAAATCGCCTAAACTCAAAAATCGTTCTCGATTTGTCGAATTTGTCAATAAAAGTTCACTAAAAAGAAATTTGTAAAAAGAAGGCAGAGTTTACAAAAACAAATGGTAAGATCATTCTTTACTTCAAGAATTGTATTCAAGAAAGGTATTCAGTGACCAGATATCTACAACATAACTTCATGCTATTTTATGCAGGTGATACGTTTAAAATTGGATACAAACGTTTGAATTTTCATAAATTCAATTTACAGTTGGAGGGTTATTTATTTACTTCTGGAAGGAGCCTAGGATTCCCACAATGAATTCATCGTTACTTCTCCACTATAAAACCACAAGATCTTCAAGCGTGATAAAAGAAAATTTATCTTCAACAAATTCTCATATGTTTGAAAAAAAAATTCGATCATTATCGAAACCAGCATCACCAAAATCCTCAGTGTTCTATTATTTGTAAACTTCTCATGATTTATTCAACAATGCAAATCTGAGCCAAGTGAAAGAGTGGAGGTTAAGGCAGTATCGTACATTATCGCTACGTTCAAAGAAATTTATGACTTCACAGCAATCTATACGAAGAAATTAAAGCTTAACTTCCTTTTTTCAAGACAAAATTCATCAACTAAAATCATTTAAAAGGAAATTACCATCAATCGAATAAATTACCAATATTATAAACGACGTTTTTTACGTAATATACTTTACTGTGGTCATTCCTTGACATACACTGGAGTTGTTTAAAACACGTTCTAAGTGAGAACGAGCGTAAGAACATCGTTAAAACGTTGGCAGACACCGGAGAATTTATTCATCGAAGTTACACGGAATCACATGAAATAGCCCCAACCGAAAACTCGTTTCATCGAATCCCAGTAGTATCGGGCCCAATTCTCCCTAGTGATGTCCAGCTCACTGTAACAGAAAATCAAGTTCGGGATTACAATCTGACAATTTTAGATTATTTAGATTATTAGATTATTTAGTAACCAGTAAAAATTACCTTTTCGGGATTCCAGTTTGAGTAATTTTTACAACGGTGTGATCTTCTTGTTGGTCTATGACGAACGTGACGGTCGAGAAATGATTTTCGGGCCAGTCCCTCAATCTCCACCGTTGAACTATTTTCTTGTCTTTCACCTTGAGAGAGAATAAATGAAAATTTGAATAAAAATGAAATACTCATGAAAATTAGAATAAATGATAATTAAAATAAAACGTTCTTTTAATGATAATAAATGTTGGAAACTGGTCAAATTTCGGTTGGATCTGAAGCAATGAGCGTTATAATATATCCACAGGGGCGGCTACTGATAGGAGCATAGGCGCATGTGCACCTCCAGCCAATAAAGAAAAAAATTCAAAGTTCGTTCCTCATTGTTTAAAGAGTAAGTTGGCTAGTGACAGAAGACACGATCGTAGGTACTGTGCTAGTTCTACGCGCCAAAACAGTGGCGGGGAGCTCCCTCTTTTCTGACCAATCAGCCCCTGTTAGGAGCAACACCTTTTCTCTGCTCTGCTTTTGGGGAGGGTGACCTGTGGGTGACGTGTTCCGATGGAGGCAGGCTCGTGATATTGACCAACCAGACAGCACGAAACATCCCTTGGGGAGCAGAATTGAATCATTGCGCCCCCGCCAGAGAGCTCTGCAATCCGGGTTTCTTTATCGGATTGAGTAATCAATTAGAAGCAAAGAAAACTGATGAGGGATTTCCCTTTTTCGTTTTTGGTACACCGTTTTGTTCAAATTATTGAGATAATTTAGGAGTGTTGTAGGTACGATGAATAATTCGGTGCATTAAATTAAAGTAAACTGTTCGCATTTGTCGGTCATGGAAAAGTGCGACATTCATGAAACTGGCCGCCCCTTGCCATCACTACCTGGACTCCAGCAGACGTTAAAATTTAAAAATCGTGCAGATTCATACCGTAAGTTTAACATCGATTATTATAAGAAGGTAGATTGGCTTTGTGGGTGTGAAGTAACTAACAAATTATTTTGTAACATTTCAGATATTGCAATAAGATGGATGCATTTCTTGGGTTTAGACCTTTGATGATCAAGTATTTCATAATTACTGTTTACCACTAGACAACATTTTTTGTGTCTATTGTATGTATTTAGTGTCGTTTGAAATTTTAAGATGAAAGAGTTACCAACATTTATCCCATTTGCATATCGTTGAAACTTGTATTTGGCAAAGAAAAGCGCCTATTCTGTCCCTTCTCGATAGCCTGATATATAAGTATGTAAAAACTTTCGAAAAACCGATGTAAAAAATTTGTAAGCAATGGAGCAATGCGTTGTTGAAAAGCAGAGCAATTTGAGCACAATGAGGGGGGGTGGGCTGCCAAATAGTACAGGTCTAACGCGGGCGAAGGTTTAGACGAGATTTAAGGAAGGGGAGACGCCGCTGCCTTCCCTCGGTTTGTCCCCCCTCCAACCGGTGGGTGGGAGATGTTCATCCCCTGCAGAATGGGGGGTGGCTACGTGCCGGGTGCTGCGTATGGGAGTGTGGTTGACCTCCCTACCTCACCTCCCTTTCATACTAGTTTTCCTGGAATGCAGTTAATTAGTCGCATCATCCCGTACCTGATAAAATAGGGTATTAGTGAGCAACAGCTCACAACACTAATCTGAACAATCCTGGGAAGTTCTGTCAAAATTGGATGGAAAATGTAGAAGTTATGGCTAATATAAGGAATTCACGTTTGCGCATGCATCTGGGGGAGATGGTTTTCAAAGGGGACCATATACACGCCAATCTGAACAATCCTAGAAAATTTCATCAAATTCGGATGAAAAATGTGTCATGGCTGTTACAAGGATTTTACGTTTGCGCATGCGCAAAGGCTACTGTCAATTTCAAGGCCTTGATTTTCATAGGGGATTGTCTACAATCTAAATAATCCTTGAAAATTTCATCGAAATCGGGTAAGAAATGTAGAAGTTATGGCTGTGGCCAGGATTTCATGACAGACACGGAACCAAAATTGTTCAGGATGGTCTAAAACGTAAAACACGAGTGGAAATTTCGATTTTGGAGAACTCTTTTTTTCAATCTTGGTAGACTTGGAAACAATAACGCCCCATTTTACATTTACCTACTAATTACCTACCAAATAACCCTATCCATAGAGCTCAAAGAGCAATCAATGCTGTTGGCATAATGTTCACTTTTTTGCACGAATCGAAGTAGTACTATTTGTTAACTTGTTACTTTTGCTTCCGAGTCTACCAAGGTAGTGGAAGCTTTGTTTTCACTTTTCAAGGTTGAAAAAAATGTTCTGTATAATCAAAATTTCCACTTGCGTTTTACATTTTAGACCTTCCTGAACATTTTTGGTTTCGGTCTGTCTGTCTGTCATGAAATCTTTGTAACGGTCAAAACTACAGTGCGATTCAGATGAAATTTTTGGGTTGGCGTGCAGACAGTTCCCTATGAGAATCATCACCTCCGGATCGATGTCAGCAGTTTGACAGTTTGTTAGTCAGTTCGTGCCTTGTCCCGATCAATTTTGACCGCACATCGTAATTTTTACAACTAAACCAATCGCTGTTTCTTACCAATTCTACGAACTCTCCGAGAATGTTTTTATTTAATAATTCAAATTTGCCGCCTTCTCTAGCTTCGATGAGACATGGCCCCATCGTAAACTTCGACACCATCTGAAAAAAATTCAAAATTCTTCAATGTAGAGATCAATTTAGGAGCGCCAATGAAAACTGAAAAATAAGAGTAATACCTACCTAAAAAAGTGTTAAAATAAATCAACGCCCGTACCCCAAGAAAATATCAGACAGAGGGTATAATCCATCCTGGTGCCATGGGTTTGACCAAAGTTACCGTTGTCATTTCCAAAAAAAAGCTGGCTACCAGTTGTCAAACTTGTGAGTTTCGGTTACGATCACACATATTTGGATTGAGATGATTACTGAATCTCAACACCAATTTCGCTGCGAGGTATATTTTATTAATCAAGTAGGAAAGGAGGTCCAGCTCCGCTATTTTCTAGATTGCGGAGATTTCACCAGTGTGGTTGAATTAAACCTGCAGATCACATTTCTGACCGTTTCCACGGAAGAAATGAGATCCGCAGATTAAATGGAAGTAATAGTTTTCAACATAGCGACAGCTTTGGATACACTGATAAATCAATATACAGGGTGGAATAAAACCAGCAGTGCAGTTTTAAAGTGCTATAAAAAAAACAAGCAACTTAGAAAATTGCGGTTTGTTTTGTTTGGTTCATTCAAATATGGACAGAGAAGCTAAGCAAGGGAGTGAAAAGTTAATAACAATATGTATGTCTGGAATAGTTACTGTTTTCAGATAGAAAGAATGCGGATGGCCTGGTGACGTGTTCATGTGTATTACAGTCCTAAAAACATCGTCCTTCTTCTACCTGTCACTCAAGCCAGTAAAAATGAGACTACTGACTGAAGATGAAGAGTAAGGATTGATTTATTGCAGACCATTCGCGGTCTGCCAGGGCTTTGGGGGTTTCCTTAGAGCAGTGGTTCCCAATTCTTTACAGTGTGTCTACTATTGAGATGAACCAAACTTCAAGGCTGTGCAACTAATTGTAAGAAAATGTACCAATTTTGTTTTAACTCCATGTTTTTCCAAGTTTTTTCAATTTTAAAATTTTTTTCGTGTTTTTGACTCTGTCACTAAAATTACTGAAACTACTTGATGAAAATATAAGGGCACCGCTGGATAGGGCGTCAAATTTCCTATTTTTCTAGTGCCTACGAAAAATTATTTCTGAAGTTCTGATTGGTGAAAAATTACCCTCTAAAGTGATAATAAATTAAGTTTCTTACACTTTGAAAAGTCTTATGAAATAAAAGAATTCAAAACTAAAATCACGCTTCCAGTACAAGATGATTTTCGAATTTTAACGGCGAATGAACGGTAAATCAGAAGGGCAAGTGAACTCACATTCGAGATAAAAATCCTTCCTAACAATGGGGTATTTCGGTCAATTTTTTTTATTTTTTATTTTTTTCAAAAGAGTATGGCTCAGGAATAACGGTAATCGGGTCTGTTCGTCGAGAAAATGTTTTTAAAAAATCAGAGAAGCTAAGGAAAGTTGAAGATTTGAATGGTGTGACGTAGCTAGCCAACTGTCTTTGAAAAAAGTATCCATGCACGGAAACCCTTGAAAGACCTCTTGGATACTACAAAATAGTACTCACACACGCGCGCGGCGTAGTCCTTGCCTAGTGTGTGTGCATTTATAGCGGCCCGCCTTTTTCAAACGTGTGATCTCTTTAATTAATTTTTCTACCACATGTTATAGTATGATTGGGCTTAAATTTGTAGTATATAGGTTTTCAAGGGTGCTGAATCCAATTTTGAGGTCAAAAACCTGAATTTCCGACCCACCGAAATACCCCATTGGCAGAGTGAAGGGGCTTTCTACCTCATACTCGAGTTGCTCAATGCGTGGATTACTAAGGTCGGAGGCTCGGCCCTTTCCTCCCTTTCCTGACTAACCAGGCTACCTATGATTTTGGAACTGGTAGTCGTCTATGTAAGCAGGTATACCCTTTGGGAAATCGGCCATCCGCATTCTTTTTATCTGCAAGCAGTACCTTACTTGTTATCTTTTATTGTTATTTTAACCTGTAATTTTTGACCTGTGATATCAATGTAACTAGGCATATTGCCTGTATTTATATATCACTAATAAATAAATATTATTATTATTATTCAGTAGAACACCCTATTTGTTCATAGAAGTTTCAAAGATCACAACACGCTGATGGCCTTCAGCACTGATGGAGGCGATTCAAGAAGTTTTCAATCGCCTGCTGGCACACTTCGGCGGGAATCGGGAGGATTTCCTCTCTAATTCGGGTCTTCAATTCTTCCAAAGTGTGAGGACGATGTTTGAAATCCATTCCCTTGAGGTGCTTCTCTTCTACGCCAGGTTCTTTCGGGGAGAGCAGAGGTCTCTCGTGAATTTCTTGTGGATTATTTCAAGCCCAATAGCGAAAATTTGGTTTGTTGATAGCTCCGGAGAGATGGAAGGAATTCTTCAGGAATCGCCTCCTAAAGACCATCAGCGTGATGTGATCTTTAAAAGTGAACAAATGAGGTGTACAAGTGAACCAAATAAAACAAACCGCATTTTTCGAGTTTAAAACAAACCGCAAGTTGCGAGTTTTTAAAAAATAACCCTTCAAAACTGCACTATTTGTTTCTCCCCACCCACACACTTACTGCCCGGGGTTACCAATGGAAAATAGTTTGAGGCTCTGATCGCTGACAGTCTCCATCTTTCGAGGCCCCTTTATTTTAAAAGAGGATTTCGCTGGCTACCCCACTTCGGATTTTGTAAATATTTTGCGGAGATCAGCAAATTTCTTTATGCGTCTCCGCAAAATTTCACGCAAAGACGCGCGTTCCACTATGTTGCGATCGAATGCTTCTGTTCTGGATCTCCAGAAACGGTCGCTTATGCACAAGAAATGTTCGGCTGAATCCTCTCCTAGGTAGGACACATAGGTGAAATACGACAGTCCATGAAATTCAGCATTCTACGGAAGTCGTAATGTACCGTTAGAATGTCTATCATTGGCCTGATGGTGTTTCGACTTTATGAAGTCAACCATAAGGCCTGTTAAGCATCATGTGAAGCGCACCCTATATAAAGGCCTCGTTGAGCCTTGACAACGAATTGGTGAAACCAGCCCTAGATGGGAGGAATATCCGCTATGAAATGGAAGGCACGCCGCCGGGTCGGAAAGATGGTATTACGCGGGCGAAGATACCGATATTGCCTCTGAGTACACGTACCTGTGTGTGACTTTGGCCCCTAGAGTTTCAGGAGCTAGGTGTGTTGCTAGGAGCACAAAATACTCCATGAATTATGTTTGGGGAAAAGCTTTTGCGAACCCAGATATACCCCTGCAGGCGAAACTTCAAGTGTTTAACGCTATCATGAGGACAATTTTGGGATATGGTGGACAGCTATGAGGTTTCATGGAGTGTGCTTGTGCTGAGTCTGTGCAGTTGTTACTCTTGAAGAAGCTCTTTTACCTGCCGATATGTGCTCCCAATTATTGAGTTTATCTGGAGACAGAACTGAATCCTGTATCCTTGTTTACCATGAACCTGCATCTCAAGAACATCGCAAGAGTGGCGGGTATGCCAGGCTCGAGTCTTCCAAGAATGGTGGCGTTGGAGATTGGCCGGGAGGGAAATATTTTGGGCCGATCATTATGAGAGCCTGGTGACAAAATATGGTCTTCCCAACCCCCTTGCTTCTCTCGATCTCATGCAGTTGAGGCTCGATAAGGACTTGATACTCACAAGATATCGGGAGGAGAAAATTTCGAGTTTTGTGCTTCGTGCCAACCAGTCAGAAAGATTCACGCTCTTCAGGTAGCTTGATCCAAGTGTCAAGTGCGCCAGTTTCTCCCGACAAGTTGAGGGCGTGAGACTGTGTGAGGCCCGATGGCTCTTCAAGATTCGTTGCTAATTGCTCAACCGCAATGCTAGGCCGTACAGTCCCAGCCCTCGGGATGAGTGCTCTTTGTGCAATCTCTGGGTGCGTGAGGATGTTTTACTGTTTTTATGCATTTGTCCCATTCTGCGTGAATTTAGGTGGCAATCTTTTGGCAGTAGCACCCCATCCCGCGATGAGGCTATTGCTGAATGGGGAAAGGGGGTGGCCATGCGTAATTGATTTCTGTAAATGTGCGTGGAAATATCGGAGGTTTCTTGCAGAACACTTCAATTTCTGAGCTATTGTATTTTATTTAGTATTTAATAGACACCCTTTAGAACAATATCTCAATAATATTTTACTTTTATCTTTTCAAAAGGCTACTTGGGTCTTTAAGTACGTTCCCCGTTCATTTCTAGTAAGTAGTAGGTAACTTTGATTTAAGGAAAAGTAAATCTTGAACCTCCGGCAGACGGTTAAAGTAACCACGCCGTAATGTTTATACTACAATATGTAAAGATAGTATTAATTTGTAATTATATATGCAAAATAAACGTATTTCTTCTACTTCTTCCACTACGAAGTAATCCACGGGTTACTTTGAACTGAAAGTTCTTTGCTCTCACGAAGCGAAGTAGAAACAGAAGAATCTTGCAACTCACTTCAGGGTCTGTCAATGACAGGAAGAAGTCTTCGCCTCTACACTGGAAGCTTTGACTGACTTCCAGCGTATCGGTAGCGATGGAGCTAGAGGCCGCTTTACTGCTTGACACGTAGTTGTTCATTTGTACCTGTAAACAAGTAAGTCAGTCAATCACAACTTAAACCTCGATTATTAAAATGATAATAATATTCGTGCACCTTATACAGGAATGAATGCGTCCTCAAAATATCGGCTCAATACAGACAAATATAAGTTTTTAAAAAAACGTACAATGCTTCGCAATGAGGAATTTCACCACGTCGGAATTTCTTATTTTTGACCCCAAAATCGGATTCAGCTCCTTGAAAAACCCCCTACTACGGCAAACTTTCAGCCCGTACTTCCTAATTTACGAATAAACAAAACAGTGTAGAAAATATGAACGTTTAAAAAAACCGGGAGGATGACGTCATCCTGGAATAGTTCATTTACGGCCGCTTGAAGCGCTGATATCGAGTAATCTATAGTCCCCAGATGCAACCAGATTTCACAAAACCAGTAAAGTTCGAAATCGAAAAACTGGAGAAAAAAATAGAAAAAACGAGATGGAGAAAATGAGGTTCCCCCTGCTTTTGTTTGATAAGTTTCATCTTAGATAAAACGATTTTGTCATACCAACAGGCAACACTGGGAGGAGACGGTGATCCGAACAGCCAATCAGCGAGCGTTTCCGCTTCACGTTGAAGAGGTCCGTTTTCCCGGTTATTTTTTGAAATCATAAATTTTTATTGTCTCCCAAAAATAACAGGAGACTTATTTTCCGAAATCAACCCGATTTTCATCTATCCCTCACCATTAACTATTCAGGAAAAATGCAAACAGAATTCGGCGAGATTCCTCATTGTAAATGGTTTGCTATATTTTGTGTTTATTTTAGTTGAACTGATCAATAATTTATCATCCACAAATCATAATTTTTTTCAACGATTTTTATATTTATTAAATACCAATAACATAACAACTAGGTAATTTACTTTCAAAATGTAATCAAACAGTTTGTAGAGTCAAGAGCCCAATGGATGTGCTCTAAATACACACAATCAGTGCACAGTTCATAATAATTACAATTGTGAACCCACCTTAGCTGTAAAACCGGAGGAGAGGTTGTTAATCTGTTCTTTATCTTTAGATTCTTCGGATTCCTTCTTGGGGAGGATCATGCCTTTCGTGAACTCTGAAAAGAAGAAATTAACTCTTTGATTTAATCCAAATTACAATGAAACGGAGGAACGGAAGGCTCTTTGCTCGCATTCAGGCGAGGAAGAAAAACTTAAACTACAGTCATGGAGCCCTCTCAATGACAGCAGGAGTTTCTGGTCTCTCAAGAGGAAGAAGAGTAAGTGCACATTAGTTGTACATCGATTGGTATCGGTATTGAAGGCTGGCTACAGTAGTTACACAGGCCTGCCAATGGCCAAATGAAAAACGTGAGTTGCTGCAGGTGTTTCAACAAGCATCCTTTGATGCAAAGAGTGAGCTTGAAAAATAGACATGGAATCACTGCTTCACGTTGAATTTTGTTGCCTCATGACAACAAGAGTGGCAGCAGAAGCGAAATGTGGCGAATCCCTAACTGTCTACTCAAGATCACTGCTTCTTCTTAATTCGCCGACTCCTCGCGGAGGTTGGCGATCCAAACAGCCAGTTCTTCCTTGTTGGTGGCAACCCGAAAAACATCCTCCGATGAACAGGAGAACCACCGCCTCAAATCCTTAAGCCAAGAGTTTTTCCTTCTCCCAACTGAACGTTTCCCCAAAATTTACCCTACTACGATAAGACGCAGCAACTCATACCAGGGACCTCTCATTACATGCCCAATGTATCGGGTTTTTCGCTCTTTAACAGTGAGG
This sequence comes from Apolygus lucorum, assembly GCA_009739505.2. Lineage (NCBI taxonomy): Eukaryota > Metazoa > Arthropoda > Insecta > Hemiptera > Miridae > Apolygus > Apolygus lucorum. The sequence goes on from CM019178.2 coordinate 3,589,843, forward strand.
AGGCGCTCCTTAGATTTTCCCATCCTCTCAAGGACCCCGACGTTGGTGACTTTCTGGACCCATGGAATGCGTAACATACGTCGGTATAAATACAACTCAAAAGCTTCTATGTTCTTCTCAGTGGGTCAAGGGTCCAGCTTTCACACCCATACAAAAGCACCGAGAATCATAGCACCTGACCATCCGCATTCTTAGAGCCAGACTAAACGTAGAACGCATAAAGAATTTCTTCATTTGAAAGAAACTCTTGCCATCTCGATTCTAGCTCTTACTTCTTTTTTCGGGTCATTGTGCTCGTTTACCAAAGCTCCCAAGTATTTGTAGGATGCTACCTGCTCCACTCGCTCACTGCTTACTGAAAGGTTGACGTCTATTCTGCGCTTTGAAAACACGAGTACCTTGGTTTTGGAAACGTTCAACGCCGGGCCATATGCTTCACTATGCTGAACAATTGAATCCATCAAACACTGGAGATCAGCAAGGCAGTCAGCCAGGACAACGGTGTCATCAGCATACCGAACATTGCTTAGGTACACACCATTGACGGATATTCCCTTATCCGGATGCTGTTCGAGGGCCTCTCCGAATACAACTTCAGAATAGAGGTTGAAAAGCAAGGGCGATAGTATACACCCCTGCCGTACACCCTTCTTAATTTCCATGACCTCCGAAGTAACCTGCTCCACTCTGATCTCAGCCACCTGATTCCAGTACAATGAGGATATCAGCTCAAGATCACTGACCACAGTAAATAGAGAGTTCCTGGTAGGTTTGGTTCGGCTTAAATCGGGCTTGAGGTATTAGAGAGTTCCTAGTGGGTTTAGATACGGCATGACATATTACACGCACTCACACAATCAAGCGCCGTATTGCGATAAGAACGAGCCGTAATCCGAGCCCTAATATTACGGTAGAATACGTCACTAGGAAGCAATCCAGCGCGCTGTATTGAAAACATGGCGGACGATCCAGTTCCGGTGCGCCGTATCTAAGCCAAATCGACCCTGCTAGGAACTCTATTCTCAATCTGGCGCTATATTGTGATAAGAACATGCCGTATCGTATCCGGCATGGTAGTAATGTGGTAGAATGTGACGCCAGATCGGATGCATCCAGGATCCAGATTAGATCCATATTTTATTTAAGCAACCATTTATTGTTCAATAACAGCAAAGGAAATTTTGTTACCAGAGTACTCGCGCTTCTGATTTTATGACTATATTTAAAATATCCATTTTATCTACGTTCAACTAGTCGACCAATATCTGTGATAAATTCTCGGTTACATCGTGATATTACTTTTAACTTTGCTGTCTTTATTATAATATAATAATGAATATAATAGTATTATTTAATAGATATAATAATATTATTTTCCCCCTTTTACTTCCTGGTGAGTTTTCCGCGTGTCCTTGCCGGGGGACCCACTCTTACGCAGAGGAAGAGAAAGAAAGAAAGAAAAAAAAATCTCCTTCCTTTTTTTGGCAGCATGAGATTGCTTAATTGTTGTTTTGTTTGTCTGATGTATATTGACAATTACTTATGCGCTAAGTGTTTCTGGCAAATAAAATTATATTGATTGATTGATTGCGGCGTGTTCTTTTCATAAAACAGCGCCAGATTGGGAATAAGTCAAGCCGTATTTAAGCCCAACCAAGCCTACCAGGAAGTCTCTAATATTTGAGTTGTGGGTCAGTATGAAATCTGGAGGAAGTTTCTTGATAGCCCTAATTTGGAACGAGGAAACTAAGTGCCGCAGCAGGGGACTGGGCAGTCACCTCATCGAAAATATTGAAGGAGTGGTCATAGGAGCAGCTGGAAGGCCATAATGGGGATTCCAGCTTACAAAGAACCTAATTGAAAGTTGAAATTGATTGGAACTATAAAACCTCTTCAAAGCTCCGTTCCATTAGATAATCACGAAGCACAATCGTACATTCCTGTTCTGCTTACATTCCTTCCATACATGAAAGGAGGATGATGGTTTCAACTTCCATGCTCCGATTAACTTCATGCAAGCAAAGTAGTACACTGGGACATCCATGATGGATGTAGGAATAACAATTGAGTCAAGTAGAACGTAGGTTAGGTAGTCATCATCAGTAACAAAATTGTTTGCAACTGAGTTCTTAAATAAAATTAAGTAGCACAATAATTACTGCGAGGTTACCTTGTTTGAGACTATCAACGTAATTTTGAAGTTTTTCTCGAACTTGTTCGCATCCCCTGTGATGGAGGAAGTCCTTAATTATTTCCCCTTCGGGGTTGGATTCCTTCAAGGTAACTAAAACCTGAAAAGCATCACAAGATCATTCAAAGCCCGTAAAGTAACTCTCACAAGGTATTTTATATGGAAAAGACAATGTAGAAGAACTTAAGCCTGGTTTCAGCAGTATGGATGAACCTCAGATCATCTAAATCTCGGGCTTTGAACCTGTACTTGGCAATGTCTAATATACCATGTTCATGTTCAAAACTTCATTTCTTCAGAACTGTCTATGTAAATAGCTCGATTCACAAGCCACGTGGCTTTATCGCTCATGTATGTTCCTTTGTAACTAAACTAACTCAATGAAATTATATTTTAACCTGAAACCATTGAGATGTTTCACGCTTTGCAGGAATTTTTGGGCAGTTTCTTGCACAATTATACCAATTTGAATTACCTCAAAAACATAACATCACTGATTTCTAATTGTTGCCGATGGTCCAGAGGTGATGTATGGAAAAACCAGATAAGACAAGACATGAGAGGACATGTTTGAGAACTGTTACGTTCAAAAGCTGAACTGCTGGTATAGTAGCAGTTCAGCTTTAGATGTGGCAGTTCTGCTTGAACGTTATTACGTTCTGTATGGACGTTATAACGTTGAACGTTGTAGTCTCTGGACTGACCCGAAACTGGTCTCCAATAAAGAGAATTTTTAATACCACAGGAGTCTCAAAATTTTTCTCTCCATAACAATAATATCATTGAATAAAGATTGTGATGATTCAGTGCCAAAAATTTAGATAAACTCGATATTTCATCGATTGAGAGTGTGTATCAGTGAGAAATCACCTTCAACAAATTTGAATATTTTAGAATTTTTTTCAGTTTTACAAGTTTTTGGAAGGTCAAGAGTAACAGAAAAAAAATGAAAATCGCTTAAAGAAAAATTTTGTCAAAAACTTGATTAATAGAAACTCACTTTAAAAACAAATCTACACTGTACCTAAATAGTTTCAAAAATGTTCTATGGTGGCCGGTAGGGAAGACCACAAGGCCGTAATCTTTTATGTGGCGAATAAATCAAATCCCGAATCAATCAATTCAAGATTTAACAGAGTTTTCATTCGGATCGTTTCTGCAACTAATTTCCAACAAAAATTTCATCTTACGGTTTTTTAACCCCGTGTTTCGAGGGTGGGCCTCAACTCAACTCTGAGTTTGGTTCAAGAATACCGTTGAGTATATACCGCGAATGAGTGTTCCCTCAGGGTGCCCTCAAATCTAGTCTACGAATACCATTGAGTGCCCACCGACCCTTATCGACGCATTTGAGGGTGCAATCAGATTTAAATTAAGTCTGGATATATGGATCGATTTTGATATTTAAATTAATTTGAACAGCCAAAAAATCATAACAACGTAGGATAGTTCCACAATCTTAGGTCTGCTAGATGACCTGATGAAATGGATACATTTGAGGAATAAACGCACCTCGACTTCCGACATGTCATTTTCTTCGCTGAGGTTCGGAATTTGGATTTTCCCTTCGTGCTCCGAGCTGGCACCAACGAGCTTCCCCTTCCAAGTCAACGTCAGGACCCACTCGTAGAAGAAAATCAGCTTTCCTTTGCGATTGTTGACGTAAGCGTCGCCTTCAATCTTGTCCAGGTCGGTGAGTTTGACGAGCGCCAAATCGCTGTCAATTTGAGCGCCTACCAGAAGCGATTTTAGTTTATCTGTGGACCAGCTACACGCATTTTTTTCTGTCCTGAAAGAAAACAAAAACATGGCGTCAATTAGAGTGGCAGGCAGGGTTGAAAAAATTCTATTAACACGTTGAGCCACATGTCACACACCAGTGTCTTTTGGAGTACAGCGAGTAACAAACTGGGCCACAATCAAGCTTCTCTTAGGAGCCCCATTCACGTGTATGTCTGGACTCGCCGCCGCGTCCCTCCAGGTACTCCCCGAAGCCACCGCACTAGTCCATTCACCTGGCTACCAAAACTACCTGACTCCGCCGAATGACGGACTTGCTACCAACCACTGCTTGCTCAGATGACTATAAGTAAGGAAAACGGTAGGGCTACATACTGTACTGGTGGGGGTGCGACCAGGCGTCGGCCTCACTTCAACCATTCACAGGGCTGCCGTATTTTGTTAACCATTCACGGGTAGTTTTCCCCTTTGACAGTGGCTAGGCCCGCGGTGGCGACTCCAGGCAGACACGTGAATGGAGCCCTTTACGAACTCTGTGCCCAAGCAAGAAGTGCAATTTCTAACAACTCCTGGATTGAGTTGAACTTAACTGGTCCCAAGGGGGCTGGGAACATGCTTGGGTTCCAAGGGAGTTATTTTGACAAGTCAGGTGACCTCCTTCCATGTTGGAATCGTGGTGGTCGTGGTTGAGCAAACCCTACTCCATGGTCTTGGACCCTGGAGGCTTCGAAGGGGGAGTTGGCATTGTCTCTCAGCATGTGAGTTCTGCTTTGAACTCGGGCACCAAGCTGTCTTGTTGGATGAAATTCTGCTTGGAAGTTCGGCCTAACCTGTGGTGTTTAGACAAACAGGTACTGTTGTGGCTGAGCGAGCCACCCAACTGGTCTGCGTATCGTCAAAAGTGATGTGGCGGGGAAAAAATCTGACAAAGACAACTGGTTCTCATCGTGACAAGTGATCCGCCGTGCCTGGGAAAATGGTCTTTTAATTGATTTTTTAAATGATTGACTACTGGCCAGCGACAAATGGTCAAGCAAAGACAGTGACGCCAAGGTGTCACTGGGGGGGGTTATTCTCCACCCGTTCCTCCCCATCTCTACTTAGCCAAAAACCGCAGCTGAAGCATGTTTAACAACAATTAATCATGTATAATTTTGATTTTTTTTATAGCCAAAAATGGTTAGGTTAGGAAAAAATTGTGGAGGATTTAATGTTGTGATCAGCAACCTCTTCGCATTTCTGTCCATTTGCTTCCTCAGCTCAGTGGTAACGAGCTCCGACTCAGAAGTGTAAATATAGTTTAGTCGGACGATAGGAGATCGATCCCCGGTCGAGGGAAGTTAATTTTGGATGATTCAACAATGTGGCGCAGTCATACTGGACCCGAATGGTCTCCTCAGCATTTCTCAGAGAAACATTAATTCATTAAGATTAGGTCATCAAAACAACTCCCTCTCAAGACACGAGTCTAACCGCCGCCTATTCGGACAAACGTTGAGGTCAGCAGATCCCCCGCCCCGTCAATAAGGAACAATAACAAAAACTCTGAAGCCAGTCAAAAATACGCGTTCTCAATGGGTTGTAAAACGCCGGCCAAAGCAGCCCCCCTGACTAGGTAACGGAGTACCTAAGATTTCCTAACAGGGGGGGGGGGATGTTGTGATCAGCAACCTCTTTGCATTTCTGTCCATTCGCTTCCTTAGCTCAGTGGTAACGAACTCCAACTCAGAAGTGTAAATATAGTTTAGTCGGACGATAGGAGATCGATCCCCGGTCGAGGGAAGTTAATTTTGGATGATTCAACATTAAGGGCGATTTGGAAAGAAAAAAAAAATTTCGACACATGGATATTGTAGTCTTTAGTTTTCAGATGAAGGAGGAGACCGCTTGGCCGAATTCAGCGTTGGTAGGCTGCAGGTTCCACTAGCAAACTGTGAACCAGCAAGACGTCAGCACTTACCCGAATGACAAATATACATACACTTGTTTAACAGAGTTAGAATATGAATACTCACCAGTGCCAGTTATTGACGTTTTTCGCATCAGGGCGCTCCTCCACAATCCACCTTGGATCTCCTTCTCCCCAGCGAGCCATTGCGATTCAAGATTCAACGAAAAACTGCAAAGGAAGTACTTAAGTAAGATTAATAGAACAAGAAAGTATTTTTTAAACAAATTGTTAAGTAATGCATGCATTCCAGGGGACGTCCCATTGGATAAGCATTAGATCAGTTTTACCAGTTGGTAAGCGAAAAAAATTGTTTCACTCGATGTACCTAATTTATTTACTATTGTAGGCAATAGATAGTGGTCACCCCCCCCCCCCACCCTCACCATTATCCACCATAACATTTCTAGCGGCATGGGAGCCTCGAATTTGAAGAGCATTAAATGCTCTTTAAAATTTTTAAAATCCATGATCTACGATACCCAACATGCGAATTCGAGCCCCCCCCCCCCCCCCCCCTCACCCGACATTGGTGCCAGTCTGGCTCAGATGCGTTAATAGAGAGTTCCTAAACTGCATCTTACTTAACGGCGAACGTTACAGGCATCGCCGTTATGAATCTGTCTAGGGCGAGTCAAATCGGATGCTAACCCTAGATGAACGTTAGCGAAAATAACGGCGATGTTGAACAATTTTACGGCGATGACAAAAGTGACGCGAAAGTTAAAGAGACAGGAATTTCTGGCTTCGCCGTTAGATCCTCAGTTCTCTACTGTTGACTGCCTTCGTTTTTCAAGTTCGTTGTTCGCTATTTCAAGTACATCTTGTCAAGGTGTTTGTTCGAGATGGATCATTTTATGAATTTGTACGTTGCGGGTCTACTTTCCGCTGAAGATATGATCACCGTGCTGGAGACGAACGTCGAAAACGTTCCACGAAGACGGCGGCTCTCGGAGTATGGGCGTTTCTCACTGCCAAGTCTATCTTACTACAAGGTAAGGAATCGTATTGTTATTTACTGTGATAGGTACTCACACATAGCCTACCGACTTATTGGTATTGTCAACTACTTTGAGTGAGAAGAGAATAGCAAAATCCCTAATTGTGTGCGGTATAAATTTTGTTCCAGATCCGGGAAACGAGTACCTACCTACTAACGAATATTTCGGAGTTCCCGATGTCTTTTCAGAACAAAATATATTTATTTCACTCAACCCAATATCTATTCAAAATTGATGAATCGCTATTTTACTCATGTAAAGTTTCATGTACCTAACTTAAAAGACTGAATGAACATTATAATATTATTGTATTCAATAAAACGTAAGATTTAATATAACCTAAGTTATTTCTACCTTCACATTCATATTTCAATATCAAGTCAATTTCATGTTACAATTTTCATCTATCTCGTCATACGTCATCTAACTATGTCGATTACGGATATTAAAAAAATCATAAATTCGTGGTAAATAGTTTTTCAGGTAAAAGAAGGTAAGTTGGTATAAAATACAACTATCAGCGTGATTATTTGAGCAAAAATGATCAATTTTAGGGTTTTTCTTAATTTTTGGAAGTTTTTATGCAGATAGGTACACATTTTATAGAATAATTAAAAATTAACTACCTATTTTTTAACTCAACTATTTTATTTTAAGGTACCTAACAATTTCCGAAAATGACGATATAATTATTTGTTATTGTTTTAATCTCACTTACTGTCACATGGACATCATCATTCAATATTGATATAAAAAATTCTGTTGATAATTTGCTGGGTTGTCAAAAACTCAATTCCATTGGAAATACTTTCTAGACTAGGTTTAATAAAGTGCTACGTAGTTATATTAATTAATATTAATAATAATATCAATTAATATAATTAATTAATAAAAAATCAGTTCGAAAAATAATAAAACGTCAAAAAACCACTCATTATGACGATCGGATATTATTTTTTAAATATTTACCAGAAATTATATACGTATGTATCAATTTTATCCTCACAATCATTTAATTAACAAAACTAATAACCCACAATACGGAAAAAATGCACACAGCTACTCGGAAACTGAAATATGACTTCGGATAGGTTAGAAAATAAAGAGCGTTCTAAGCTCCTTTTTTCATAAAGACAAGCTACCAAGGTACGTTTAATTTCACACCTAACTCCCCACTGACATGCATCATCAGATTCTGTTAACAGAGTACAAAAATATCTGAACACTGAATGTTGTCGTTGTTACTCGCTTTGATCTGCCTTACAATCGGGAACATGAGGTGAGGTGAGGCTTTGTTTTGAAATTGATGTTGTTGGTTGCAAAACTGTTTCCGGCATGTCAGGTTCACTCTGCTCTAACGGCGGCCGTTAGTCACATCGACGTTAGCAAGATCGCCGTAAGTTAGCGGCCAGAACGTTCGCCGTTATGTGCTCGGACGTTATTTGATCGCCGTAATTTTCTGCGCATGCGCAGAAGGTGATCTACGGTCGCCGTTAGCTTCGCCGTTATGCCAAAATCATCTTTAGGAACTCTCTAATA
>CM019178.2:3598361-3675187 GCA_009739505.2 Apolygus lucorum
AAGTGTAAGTCGGGGGATGGGGCGGTGGAGCGGATGACGTCACGACGGGCGAGTCAAGCCAGCCGGACCTCTACGTCAGAGCAGCCCGAGGGGGGGTGCTGATTCTTCGGGACTCCTCGGTAATCGTCGGGCGTCGTCGGCTTTCCCACCCCGGCAGCGACCAGCCACCCTCAACCGAGCTCCCCCACCGTCAGTCAGCTTTCTACGTTTGACCGGAGCAGTTGTGCGCACCAGGGCCGTCGTCTTTTTGCCAAAGACTGGTGTAGCGTTTGTAGCAGTTTTTCAATCTCTCACGTACCTAAAGTCACTAACGGTACGCCTAACTTCTTTCGTCATTCCTCTCCGACAACTACCTCCGGGCTTGTCAAAACCATCCTTGGACATCAGTACTACTGGATCAGGCGCCTTCACGATTGGTACACCCCGTGCCACACCCTTGAGACGACTCCAGAATCTCTGTAGTACGGTAATCCCCAGCTCATATTACTTCCAATTGTTTTGCTACGTGCCAGTTAACTTGCTACATTCCAGATTCTATATATATTGTTCTTGAATAAGATTATTAATCGGTACAAACGCAACTTTGGTTAGGTACATATGCAACCTATTGTAAATTCAGTAATTGTGCAACACTTACAGTACGAATAACAGTACGCCATCAGCATTCATAATAATTCGTATTTTGGTACCTTTGGTACATCGTAATAACTCATATAGTAATTTTGATACACGTAACGATACGCTTTTCTTTCATCATATACCTTGTGTAATAGTCATTTCGAAGGGTACATATTTTCAGTACGCCTGTCTTTTGCATAAAACTTATAATACGTATTTCGGTACTCGTTTTGGTACAACTTACCTTTTGCATATATTTCATAGCCCACACTTAGTCTTGAATTGTGTGATATTATTTCAGTCAGTACGCGTTGCGTACCATTTCCTAATTACCCACGTGATACGTTTTATTTTCTCATATATATCTATATTTTGAAGTACTATAAGCCAGGTACTATTGATACGCATATTCTTTGTAGACAATTTCATTTATTTCGATAATACAATTTTTGAACAGCAACTTGTGACCTGTGTTGTGTACATTTCTTGTTCCCATCATCCAAGGTGTCTAAGGTACTGGGAGTATCAGTGATTCTCTTAGTATCATTTTGTTAGTTTCACGGTTTTGAATTGCGCTACCATAGTCTCCCTCAGAGCATTTGCATTTAGGCTCAGTCAAGTCTATATTTCGAAACCGAACAAGCTTACAAAATTGGTGGCAGCGGTTAGGATCTTGTGTAGGTACGCCACACAGAACCCAGGAAAAAGACACTTGGTGATTGGTAACAGGAAGGGTGCACGTATTGCAAAGATTTTGAGAGGGTGTGTACAAACGGTACGCATTCCACAAGAATTTTCACACGGATTGTACAGGTGGGGTCGTTGGGTTCGTCAACCTACCGACGCAGGTACGAAACAAGGGATTAGGCCGGTACGGATTTTCCTCATCCAACACAATGGCGACCGCGGGATCGGAAAGGGACTCGACGGCCGAGATGTTTTCGCAGTTAGGGACCCTGTTGAAGACCTTCAATGACCTGCACGTGGAAAAGGACCAGCGGGGGGGGAATAATCTCGACATTCCGAGGTCAATGTTCTTGGAGTTGAACCCCTGGGATCCCGATGAGGCGGGAGCGATATCGGTATCCTCGTATTTCCGATTATTTGAAGACGTCGCAGGTACCCTCGACCAACAGAAAAGACTACGACTGCTACGCTCGAAAATGAGAGGTACGGCTAAGCAGTTCATGATTGACAATATGGGTTCGTACGTAGGAGAGAACCCATACCTTCACATGAAGCAGGCTATGGTACAGTGGTACGAACGGGGTAACCCCGGAAAAGCCGCCGCTTCACTTTGGACCGTAAAGAGACAACCAAATGAGACGTTGCGACAATTCGCAGAAAAAATCCGACAGTTAGCACAGGTAGCGGTACAGGAAGAAGGCGCTGAGTTAAATGCGGCTCAAAAGGTACAATGGGTACGCCGAAAGGTACTCAAAGCTTTCATCCGAGGAGTTGGAAAGGAATTGAGCTCGCACCTTCTGAGTACCGAACCCGCAACTATTGAAGCAGCTCTCAAGCGCGCCGAAGAAATAGAGGAGACGCTAGGGGAACACGACGAAGTGGAGGTACGATGGGACTTGTCTGCGGTACAACCCGGAGACCGAAAATGCTACGCCTGCGGCGCATTCGGACACTTCGCGGCTCGATGCACTTCACGCGGTACGAATGGTACGAACGTCGCGGCGCCAGCACCGAAAATTACCAACCGCCCGGTACCCAGATACCCATGCATGTTTTGCGCAGATACGCAACACTTCCCGGTCGACTGCCCGAGTAACCCTCAGAAGACCATTTTCTGTGATTATTGTGGAGTCCGTGAACACCTTGAAAGGGACTGCCATAAAAAGAAGCTGCTCACACCTGTATCGCACCCGCAGGGTACGAATGAGAAGTTCACAAACTCCAACGACGAATTGGTACCAGTATCACGTGAGGTGGGACATATCACCATCATTGAAAGACCCCTCAACCGAACGCTACGCATCAACGCTACGTTGAACAACGAGTCTCGCTCGTTGATCCTAGATACGGGCGCTGCGGTATCGGTATTAACAGTTCCGGTACGCGGTACTCCTATTCTACCAACGAATGCTACTGCATGGGGGGCGGACGGATACCCACTAAAATTCCGTGGTGAACAAACAGTACGAGTGAACTTGCGGGGCATAACTTTTGATCACACGTTTCTTATATTTGAACGGGAGGGAACCGGATTGGACTTACTGGGAATGGACATCATGAAGAAGGTACCCATGGTCATACGAGCAGACCGTCACGAAGTAACCCTACTGAGGAACGACGAGCAGGAATCGGTACCCGTGGCAGGGGTACAAGCAACAAAAGTAGTACCCGACCTCTCCGGTACGGTGGTACTTGACACACCCGATACGGAGGTACTCCCTGAACACGGTACGGTGGTACTCGACCTACCCGATACGGAGGTACTCACTGAACAAGGTACGGTGGTACTCAGAAATTTCGGTACGGAGGTACGCCCAAAAGACGAAGTACCAAATATTCCCCAGGAAATTCCAAGAGTAGCGGAACCCTCGACAAGCGAACCGGATCCATCGGACGAAGATGAGCGGGAACTCACCCCCACCGAAAGATGGACCGCCACGGAACACGAAATTATCGAACAATTACGACGAAAATGCTTGGATGTGCCGGAGAAAGAAGCTAATCAGTTGCGAGATATTCTAGTAGAATATCATCAGGTCTTCCAGAAACCCAGCAGGGAAGGATGTCAATTAGAGGTAGCACACCGGATCGATACGGGGGATCAAGAACCTGTTAATGTGCGACCGTATCCCATACCTCATGCGCTGAAGGAAGAAGTTGAAGAGCAACTCATGAGCATGCTGTCGGACGGTGTGATTCGACCCTCCAGTAGTCCCTGGAACGCACCTGTTGTTCTCGTGAAGAAAAAGACTCCGGCCGGTGAACCGCAAAAATGGAGATTTTGCACGGATTATAGAGGTCTTAATAAAGTAACCAAACCTGATGCATACCCGATGCCAAATTTGCAGAGTACGGTGGCTGCACTGGGCCAATGTGCATGGTTCAGTAAGATTGACTTGGTGGCTGGATACCACCAACTACCTATTCACGCAGACTCCATCGAGAAGACAGCGTTTTCGGCGTTGGGGCGCCACTTCGAGTACCAACGGATGGCGTTCGGACTTCGAAACGCTCCGGCAACTTTTCAACGAACGATGAACGACGCACTCGACGGGTTAATTGGAACCCATTGCCTGGTCTACTTGGACGACATTGTGGTGTTTTCTCCCACACTAGAGGCCCACTTTGATAGTCTGGTGAAAATCCTAAGTAGACTGCGGGATGTCGGGTTGCGGGCCAACCATGAAAAGTGTGAATTTCTCAAGTCCGAAATTCGATATTTGGGACACCGCATCACGAGAGATGGCATCAGGACGGAACCCGAAAAAACCACCGCAGTAGAACGCTTCCCAACTCCTACCGATGCAAAGCAGCTACAAACGTTTTTGGGGATGGCCGGCTATTACCGACGGTTTATCAAAAACTATTCCGGTATCGCCGCGCCACTTACGTCACTACTCAAGAAAAACGTAACCTTCGTTTGGGAACAGGAACACAAAATTGCCTTCGAGACTTTGAAGAAAGCGTTGACCACTGACCCGATTTTGGCACACCCGAATTTGGACAAACCTTTTGTCCTCGCGACCGACGCTTCGCAAACAGCTATTGGCGCGGTGTTGTCTCAGCGCGTTGGAGACCAGGAGCGACCTGTGGCGTATGCCAGTAGGAAACTTAACCCCGCTGAAACTCGATATTCAACGACCGAAAGGGAGTTGTTGGCTGTGGTGTGGGCAACCCGCCACTTCCAAGAATATTTGTTGGGAAAACAATTCCAGCTGGAAACCGACCATATGGCGCTAACCGCCGCTATGAGGTTGCGAGACCCCACGTCGCGAATCGGGAGATGGACGTTGCGGCTCGCCGAATACGATTTTGTACCGGCGTACCGACCCGGCAGTCAGATGGGCCACGCTGACGGATTGAGTCGAAATGGAGTGGCTGCAATAGAATTGGATATCCCCGGACGACTACTGGCTGCTGCGCAAGAAATTGATCCTTGGGTCCAGGGATTGGTGAAAAAAGGAGCTGCGGGCTTGGTAAGGCGGACGAACCTGTGGGAAACTACCGTTGTAACTGAGGGGGAGGAGCATGTTGTCCCCTTGATTCCGAGCACCATGCGCGAATGGATCATCAAAAACTGTCATGGTTCCAGTTGGGCAGGCCACCCGGGGGCGGACGTAACAGAAAAAATAGTTCGCAAAGCGGGGTACTGGCCCAAAATGTCCCGTACCATAAAGGAATACATCGCGGCATGTGAAATTTGTCAACGGCGAAACAACCCACAGCGTTCGGAGGCCCCCATTCAGCGCCCTTTGATTCCCAGTTCTCCGGGGGAGATCGTGGGAATGGATTTTGTTGGTCCTCTACCGACTCCGTCGGGACAAAAGTATCTTCTCACGGTGGTGGATCATTTTTCAAAATACGCGGAGGCGTATGTGGTCGGCGACACGACAGCTGAAACTGTCGCAGAGTGTCTTGCAAACCGGTACATTCCGACGCACGGAGTACCAAAACGGCTAGTAACGGACAGAGGAACTGCGTTCACGTCACAAACGATCCAAACGCTATGTCGACGATGGGGAGTGGTAAAAATTCAAACGACAGCGTACCACCCACAAGCCAACGGAGTTTGCGAGCGATTTCATCGCACCATCGCCAATATTGTTGCGAAACTGGTACGAGAGACTAAGAGGTGGGAAAAGGCTATACCGATCGCACTCGCTGCATATCGTGCAACGCCCCATAAAAGTACGGGCTACTCGCCGAATATGTTGACGTTTGGTCGCGAGCTAAGGATGCCTAATACCATTGAATGGCGACAAACTTGCCCAGTCGATCCAATAGACCCTCTCCGTTCCATCGAAAGGATACGCCAGATCGCGAAAAAGAGTTTGGACAAGGCATGGATGACGCAAGCGGAACGTATCAACCGCCGGAGGACACCTCGATCGTTTGAAGTTGGAGATCGCGTCTATCTCAAAACGATGCAACCACCCAAAGACGTGTGTAAGAAATTTTGGAGCCCGTGGACCGGACCATGGACGGTACTAGAAACGTCATCACCGGTAACGTACCGAATCACAGACGTACTGCAAAAACGTACCCAGGTGGTACACCTGAACCGCTTGAAACCAGCAGCGGAAAATGGCGTACCGGATGGTGCACTAACGGACGTACCGTTCGGAACTGTTGTACAGCCGAGTCCTATTACACCAATAAGACACGAAGACTTAAGCCCAGTGAAGGAGCATGAGTGGGAGGTACTCATGGAGGACGAGGAGATACGGGTCGAACCACACACTCCGCCACCCGTAACACCCAAAATTGAGACAGCGGTACCGGTGCTTGGAGACAGCACGCCAGCGGATAGCATACCATCCACCCGCGTACCGACTACCGACACACCAACTACTTCTACACCCTACAACTTGCGACCACGAAGTACTAAGGACTACCGCACGTTACATCGGAAAGGTTACCTGTCAGGAGTCGGAGTACTGGAAGACGAGTTGTCTGCCGCTGACGACGAGTTGAGGGAACTGGAGGAAGCCGTAGCACGGATCGGTGATGGAGGGAATAAGGTACGCGTACCACCGGTACGCAACTGTAACATAAATAAAACAACTTAAAAAAAAAAAAAAAAAAAAAAAAAGCTGAAAGCGAGAAAATATCTGAAAGAACAAATAATATGCTTAATTTAGTTGCTACTTACCTTCATCGTAGAATCCTAGTAACCCCCTTGCCTTTTGAACATTGTAAACCCCACTTACCTGAATGTAGCGAATCTGGAAACGTGGTTTAACTGTTGGTAGTATTGTGTTCATGGAATTGTCGTATGAGTACTAAAAGAGGTTCCTTCTGTTACAGTACGGAGTCACCGCCATAGCCATGGCCATGCAACAAATCGAGTCAGGAGACATGGAAGGACCGCCCAGCACAGAGCATAGTGCTGTCAGAGAAATTCGGGAGACGTACCGAACGCAGTCTCAGGAGATGTTCAAGGAAGAAGAGTGCCAAGTGGACCTGAACCAGGCACAGGAACGGGAGGCCTTGCGGATGATAGAAGCAGCAGCCTTCATGATTGATACAGCGTCCAAAACTCACAACACGTATGCCATCCACAGTGCATTGCAGAGCAGCAGGATGCACCTGAACCGGATCGCGGCGTTACTGCCCGCGTGGAAGCACCTGCGCACAGCATACATGGGTTTGGAACAGCAACTGAAATTGGAGGTGGCGGCCAAGAGAACAGCCCACGATGAAGTTACGCAGCTGACAAAGGAAAAACGTCAGCTCCTGGAAAAGCTTGAGGTACTCCAGCCCTGTGTCAGGCTGACGAGGTTGGATGACAGTGACGAAGGACCTTCTAAAACAATAACGGCCGTCAGAAAGAAGCCGCGTCAGACCATCTTCAGTGACGACGAATCAGACGACGATTTTAACCACCCTGAGGACGACCTGCCAGAAGGAAATACGACACCATTAACATCTTCGCTCATCCCGGAAGTCATTTTAACCGAGGACCAGACCGTATCGCCGCTCACGATCAAGCTGGTGACGTGCCCTGTCTGCGGAGTAAAGGTGAAGAGGCTCACAGCTTTCAGATGCTTGTCCTGTAAGCAATTTTGGACAAGGTTAATAAAGCGCCATCGAGAAGGAACCCTCAACACTGCCTGTCCGGAGCCACACCCCGTACCAGTCTTGGGCTGTCAGCACTGCAGACGGCGAAAATACGAAGCGGCAATGCTGAGCCTGAAACCCCATAAACCCTTGGAGATCCCCAGGACGGAGGACAATGATTTGCCCGCCGGGGACGGCGGCTTCCAGGAGGGGGAGGAGTGTAAGTCGGGGGATGGGGCGGTGGAGCGGATGACGTCACGACGGGCGAGTCAAGCCAGCCGGACCTCTACGTCAGAGCAGCCCGAGGGGGGGTGCTGATTCTTCGGGACTCCTCGGTAAACGTCGGGCGTCGTCGGCTTTCCCACCCCGGCAGCGACCATCCACCCTCAACCGAGCTCCCCCACCGTCAGTCAGCTTTCTACGTTTGACCGGAGCAGTTGTGCGCACCAGGGCCGTCGTCTTTTTGCCAAAGACTGGTGTAGCGTTTGTAACAGTTTTTTCATCTTGAACGTACCTAAAGTCACGGTGGTACGCTCACCCCTTTTCTTCGTATCCTGCCGACAACTACCTTCGGGCTTGTCGAACTCTCTTTGGACACCTCTACTACTGGATCAGGCGCCTTCACGATTGGTACACCCCGTGCCACACCTTTGAGACGACTCCAGAATCTCTGTAGTACGGTAATCCCCAGCTCATATTACTTCCAATTGTTTTGCTACGTGCCAGTTAACTCGCTACATTCCAGATTCTATATATATTGTTCTGAATAAGATTATTAATCGGTACAAACGCAACTTTGGTTAGGTACATATGCAACCTATTGTAAATTCAGTAATTGTGCAACACTTTTCGGTACGAATAACAGTACGCCATCAGCATTTATAATAATTCGTATTTTGGTACCTTTGGTACATCGTAATAACTCATCTAGTAATTTTGATACACGTAACGATACGCTTTTCTTTCATCATATACCTTGTGTAATAGTCATTTCGAAGGGTACATATTTTCGGTACGCCTGTCTTTTGCATAAAACTTATAATACGTATTTCGGTACTCGTTTTGGTACAACTTACCTTTTGCATATATTTCATAGCCCACACTTAGTCTTGAATTGTGTGATATTATTTCAGTCAGTACGCGTTGCGTACCATTTCCTAATTACCCACGTGATACGTTTTATTTTCTCATATATATCTATATTTTGAAGTACTATAAGCCAGGTACTATTGATACGCATATTCTTTGTAGACAATTTCATTTATTTCGATAATACAATTTTTGAACAGCAACTTGTGACCTGTGTTGTGTACATTTCTTGTTCCCATCATCCAAGGTGTCTAAGGTACTGGGAGTATCAGTGATTCTCTTAGTATCATTTTGTTAGTTTCACGGTTTTGAATTGCGCTACCATAGTCTCCCTCAGAGCATTTGCATTTAGGCTCAGTCAAGTCTATATTTCGAAACCGAACAAGCTTACAACTTTGACGTTGAATTGACTTGCCAGATTTTTAGTAAATTTTGATTAGGTCGGTACTACTGGATGAGCGTTTTAGTTTATTAGAAAAATAGCTAAAAAGTGCTTATCGAAAATTAAATGAAACAATTTTTGTAATCCATGGTTTTACCAATACCGATTTATTAATACGACAAATTACGGGAGGGAGGAAATTGAAGGATATAAAGAGAAAACTTGGTAAGTAATTTGAAAGTAACGAAATTAAAAAATTTTTACATAAAATTCTTTTAACAATTTTATACAAATGAAAACAAAATTATAATCCGTCTCCAGTTTTTTCCTTTTCTTCAATTGGAAGATTTCATCTTCGTGGCTCAACTGCCTTTTTGCTAGCTCTTCTCTCAGTTCCACCTCCTCCATTTTAGAAATGCGGAGTTCTCTATCTTGTCCGATAAACTGCCTATTCCTTTCCACTTTTGTCTCCAGCTCCAGGTCGGCTTCTCTTCCTGGAACAGTCAAGTAGTAACAGCAATGACGTTAAATCCAAAACAAATGAAGGCCAAGTGGTTAGAATGGGGGGTGCGCCTGATTTTTTTAAAATTTTTAATCGAAAGTAGACTTCATCCTGACAATTTTGACACCAGCCGTTCTCTCTTTGGATAAGTAAGATCTTTTTCTATGATTTTTCTAAGTTTCGAATGTTTATGGCATCACGCGTCCCTCTAGGGTGGAGGGACCAGTGTTTGACACCTTAAGGAAAATTTTGACTTTGACATGCAATAAAGTTGCGTTTTTTCCTTTGTTCAAACTTGAATCTTTAATTTATCGCAGCATCAGGGTGTCTTCTAAGTATTTTGTATTGAAAGAATGAATAATTCAAGCCGCAAACTATTATAAATTCGTTTTTTCGAAATCAATTTTTTGACCCAGTGTTTGACAGCCAAATTTTTGGTTGCGCCAGTAATTGACACCCAGTTATTGACACGGTAGTTTCTCAGCAATAATGATTCCTTATTTCAACAAAACATTTATTTCAACATTTCAGAACTAAATTGTTCTCAATACCATACAATTCGAAGAGAGAAATACAAAATAATGAAGAGGAATACAAAATTAGGAACTAATGACAAGATTTAATTGAGATCCATATTAAACTATACATAGAAAATCAGTCCTAAATTTCTCCTAAATCCGCACTGTGTGTGTTTCTTTCGAACAATATAAAATAGAAAAATAACTGACAAGAATGATTGGAGATCAATAAAACAGATAAGAATGATTGGAAATCATGACATGATGGAAATTCAAATCTTGTGAAATTCACTTTTACATTCAAAAATTTGAGCTTAACACATTGTGTTAAGCTCAAATTTTTGAATGTAAAAGTGAATTTCACAAGATTTGAATTTCCATCGTATTGGCTAGATAATTACAGTCTTCACACGCAGTTAAATTTTCCTCCAGTTCCTCGCCTACTGCAAGTCCCAAACAAGAAAGATGAAAATGCTTTTCGCATATATCACACGCTCTCCCAGATCGTTGTTGTGAAATAGAGGCACCACACTTAAAGCATAGCCCCCCGAATAGGATTTCTTTAACATGGTTCTCCTCACTCTCCAAAATTATTGCTGGTGTGGTCATCAAGTCCGAATCCAAAACTCCAACTGATCCAAGGATCCGTGTGTTTTCACGATTCACCCCACTGTCCAAAATTATTTGTGTAGTCACCAATTCTGAATCTGGATTTCCATCTGATCCAAGGACCTGTGTGTGATTGTCTGCATCGATTGGGTTGTTATTATTAAGCGAATCCATTTCTTCACATGAAGAGTGGTCTGAAGCATGCCATTCTTCACTCGAACTTGAAATTTCTCTCCTCCTTTTCCTTTCTTTCTTCTTTTTCAGATTTTCTTCTTTCGCTTTTTTCTTCTTCTCCATATCAGCCTTTTTCTTTTCTTCTCTTTCTTGCTTCTTACGCTGGCGTTCTTCAGCGCGGTTTTTCTTTGCATCTTCCAAATCTTGTTTGTCTTTATTCTTCCTGATGTGATAATCTTGCCATTGTTTTGATGTAACCACTGAAGGTATTGGGGGTCCCCTGATACTCCGTTTTTTCTGACTGGGAAGAGGAGCAGACGGCCATGTTAACGTATTCTTAAATGGACTTGGAAGCCCGTCCTTGACGTTTGAAACGCCAGAAATGCTGGCAGAATAAGAGAGGCTTATTGGGTCGGATCTTGATACAACTGCTTTGGATTGGGAGTTAGTGTCAACTTCATTTTGACTGATGCCAGTCCTCCTCTCTTCAGTAATTTCCTCCTGAGTTATTTTTATCTCCGAGGCATACTCGGACTCGGTTGCGCTCTCAATCTTTTTCCAAATCATGAACAATGACCGGTGTTCTTCAGCTCCTTTCCATTCAGAATTGTTTACGAATTGAGATAAAATCTCTTGTGGAATATGCCTTGCCAGTACTTTGAGGGCCACTTTTGATTCATAAGATTGATCCATTCGAGGTACTATGACAGATGATTCCTCGTTCCTGTCAATCACTTCTCTTGCGTTCCAAGGAAACAGACCACACTTCCTGAAGCCGTTTTGGAGAATTACTGGTGACATTTCTTGGAAAACTGTGTTCAACAGCGGTGCAAAGTCAGTTTTCTTCAGTGTAGGAGTGGCTGAGTTATGAAACCTCCACTCGTGGACTTTTGTTCTCCAACTCTGTTTCAAAGACTTGAACACCGATACGTCCATGGGCTGCATCAAATGGGTAGCATTTGGATACAGAGCTACCAGAATAATTTTTTTCTCCGCACAAAACTGGCTTGTTTCGAGCGTGAGATGGGACGTGTGGCCATCTATGAATAAAATTATTGGGAACCCAATATCTTCCTGTACCAACCAGGGATAGAAAACATTTGCAATGTATTCATAAAAAACTGTACCGTTCATCCATCCTGAATCGGACTTTCCTATTCCCCAATGTTTAGGAACACTAGCTGCAAGATCCACTGGAAGCCTTTGGTACTGAAACACCACCAAGGGAGGAGCTAACTTCCCTTGAGCGTTCCCAGTGACCAAAACTGTGAGGCATTCCTTTTCGTCCGCATTAACTATTTGGTATACATTTTTGTCATTTTTATTAGCAAGAACAGTTTGACCTTTTGGATTAAGGAAGAAGGCAGACTCGTCCCCATTGAAGAGAGAGAGAGAGAGAGAGTTCAAACGTTTATTACCACAAGATAAACATACATTTAGTGCTATATACATTGTGTACGCTTATACTGCTTAATCTTTCGATTGTCGCAGGAAGTTGCGCGGTTAATTAATATTTTTTGATAATTTATACCTATCTCTATAAGCTATATATATATACTTTTTTTCTTCAAACCACAAATAACAAATTCTATTAAATTTTAATAAATAAACAACAGCTCAACAAATAACAAATCCAAAGAAAACCTAGAAGTTCAAATATTTCATTCTTATGTTTTATATAAATACATGTCCCCATTGAAGATGCGAGCTGGATTGTGTAGCACGTCCAAGAGACCATCCTTCTCCAAGTTATTATAAACCTCAGAAAACCAATTTTGAATGTTATCATTGGTCACTTTGGCTCGCGATACAGTTAAATTCTCACTTATCCTTGTGCTAATCTCAGGGTGACGGTGTCTGAATCCCTTGTACCAAGACTTTCCTGGTACGTTGTTTGTGAAGGGATTAGGCCTTGTCATTTTAGTTACGAGCTGCCCGACACTCGTCAACAATGAGTTTTTTGTTGCCGGAAATCCTGCTTTGGCAAGTGATGATATCCATTGAACCAAGATGGTTTCTTCTTCTGGAGTAAGGACCGAACTTGGCCCCATGCGTCGACTTATAGGGGTCTTACCTCTTGTTTTGTATAGTAGGGTTGTTCGTGGTACTCCATGACTTCTTGCTGCTGCTGCAATAGAGGTCCCACCTGCTACATCCCGCACAGCAGCTTCCATCTGAGTTTCTGAGTACAGGAATTTGGGTTTTTCGAGCTTCGCCTTGTTCTTTTTTTTCGACTTTTTCGATGAGGGAGCCATTTCAAGTATTTGAACCTGGAAAATATAGAAGCGGATGAGCTGAGAAGAATCTTAGGTAAGAAAGGAATGAAGATAAAGGGTGTCAAACACTGGTGCTGGTAGCTGTCAAAGACTGAACCCTTCCCAACTCAATGTTTGACCGTTCATTGGACCACTGTTTGACATAACTTTCAACTGTGTCATACACTGGTCCAGCATTTGATTTTTCTCAAAACTCGAATCGGATCTCCTTTATTATGGTTTAATCTTCAATTGGAAGTAAAAAAAATGTAGGGGAGAGGAAATTGGAAAAGGATCAGTGATTGACAGCCCTGTCAATCACTGGGGGCGGCATCAGTTTGGGGACTAGTAATTGACATTTGGATTTTTACGAGTTATCTTTGATATTTTCCAAAAACTGATAGCATAAATGAGATCTACGCAAAAAACTGATTGAGAAAAACTATTGGAACAATACAATTTGGAAATGTGAAGAGCATGGTGAAGTAAAATAGAACACTTACCTCCTTAGCGAAATCACAACAAACAGCACCGAAGAAATGACAACACGAGGTGTCGACGGATAACCTTCTCCAGATTTCACAGAATCCCGCCAAATACCTTTTCCCGCCAATTAATTCACAAGGAAGGTATTGAGTTTCAGAATTCAAAAGGATCAAGAACGCAAAACACTCGTAAGCCTTATTATTTACACTTTTCGGTGAAATGTCAATCACTGGGGTCATGTCAAACACTGGTCCCTCCACCCTAAGCTCAAATTTTTGAATGTAAAAGTGAATTTCACAAGATTTGAATTTCCATCGTATTGGCTAGATAATTACAGTCTTCACACGCAGTTAAATTTTCCTCCAGTTCCTCGCCTACTGCAAGTCCCAAACAAGAAAGATGAAAATGCTTTTCGCATATATCACACGCTCTCCCAGATCGTTGTTGTGAAATAGAGGCACCACACTTAAAGCATAGCCCCCCGAATAGGATTTCTTTAACATGGTTCTCCTCACTCTCCAAAATTATTGCTGGTGTGGTCATCAAGTCCGAATCCAAAACTCCAACTGATCCAAGGATCCGTGTGTTTTCACGATTCACCCCACTGTCCAAAATTATTTGTGTAGTCACCAATTCTGAATCTGGATTTCCATCTGATCCAAGGACCTGTGTGTGATTGTCTGCATCGATTGGGTTGTTATTATTAAGCGAATCCATTTCTTCACATGAAGAGTGGTCTGAAGCATGCCATTCTTCACTCGAACTTGAAATTTCTCTCCTCCTTTTCCTTTCTTTCTTCTTTTTCAGATTTTCTTCTTTCGCTTTTTTCTTCTTCTCCATATCAGCCTTTTTCTTTTCTTCTCTTTCTTGCTTCTTACGCTGGCGTTCTTCAGCGCGGTTTTTCTTTGCATCTTCCAAATCTTGTTTGTCTTTATTCTTCCTGATGTGATAATCTTGCCATTGTTTTGATGTAACCACTGAAGGTATTGGGGGTCCCCTGATACTCCGTTTTTTCTGACTGGGAAGAGGAGCAGACGGCCACGTTAACGTATTCTTAAATGGACTTGGAAGCCCGTCCTTGACGTTTGAAACGCCAGAAATGCTGGCAGAATAAGAGAGGCTTATTGGGTCGGATCTTGATACAACTGCTTTGGATTGGGAGTTAGTGTCAACTTCATTTTGACTGATGCCAGTCCTCCTCTCTTCAGTAATTTCCTCCTGAGTTATTTTTATCTCCGAGGCATACTCGGACTCGGTTGCGCTCTCAATCTTTTTCCAAATCATGAACAATGACCGGTGTTCTTCAGCTCCTTTCCATTCAGAATTGTTTACGAATTGAGATAAAATCTCTTGTGGAATATGCCTTGCCAGTACTTTGAGGGCCACTTTTGATTCATAAGATTGATCCATTCGAGGTACTATGACAGATGATTCCTCGTTCCTGTCAATCACTTCTCTTGCGTTCCAAGGAAACAGACCACACTTCCTGAAGCCGTTTTGGAGAATTACTGGTGACATTTCTTGGAAAACTGTGTTCAACAGCGGTGCAAAGTCAGTTTTCTTCAGTGTAGGAGTGGCTGAGTTATGAAACCTCCACTCGTGGACTTTTGTTCTCCAACTCTGTTTCAAAGACTTGAACACCGATACGTCCATGGGCTGCATCAAATGGGTAGCATTTGGATACAGAGCTACCAGAATAATTTTTTTCTCCGCACAAAACTGGCTTGTTTCGAGCGTGAGATGGGACGTGTGGCCATCTATGAATAAAATTATTGGGAACCCAATATCTTCCTGTACCAACCAGGGATAGAAAACATTTGCAATGTATTCATAAAAAACTGTACCGTTCATCCATCCTGAATCGGACTTTCCTATTCCCCAATGTTTAGGAACACTAGCTGCAAGATCCACTGGAAGCCTTTGGTACTGAAACACCACCAAGGGAGGAGCTAACTTCCCTTGAGCGTTCCCAGTGACCAAAACTGTGAGGCATTCCTTTTCGTCCGCATTAACTATTTGGTATACATTTTTGTCATTTTTATTAGCAAGAACAGTTTGACCTTTTGGATTAAGGAAGAAGGCAGACTCGTCCCCATTGAAGAGAGAGAGAGAGAGAGAGTTCAAACGTTTATTACCACAAGATAAACATACATTTAGTGCTATATACATTGTGTACGCTTATACTGCTTAATCTTTCGATTGTCGCAGGAAGTTGCGCGGTTAATTAATATTTTTTGATAATTTATACCTATCTCTATAAGCTATATATATATACTTTTTTTCTTCAAACCACAAATAACAAATTCTATTAAATTTTAATAAATAAACAACAGCTCAACAAATAACAAATCCAAAGAAAACCTAGAAGTTCAAATATTTCATTCTTATGTTTTATATAAATACATGTCCCCATTGAAGATGCGAGCTGGATTGTGTAGCACGTCCAAGAGACCATCCTTCTCCAAGTTATTATAAACCTCAGAAAACCAATTTTGAATGTTATCATTGGTCACTTTGGCTCGCGATACAGTTAAATTCTCACTTATCCTTGTGCTAATCTCAGGGTGACGGTGTCTGAATCCCTTGTACCAAGACTTTCCTGGTACGTTGTTTGTGAAGGGATTAGGCCTTGTCATTTTAGTTACGAGCTGCCCGACACTCGTCAACAATGAGTTTTTTGTTGCCGGAAATCCTGCTTTGGCAAGTGATGATATCCATTGAACCAAGATGGTTTCTTCTTCTGGAGTAAGGACCGAACTTGGCCCCATGCGTCGACTTATAGGGGTCTTACCTCTTGTTTTGTATAGTAGGGTTGTTCGTGGTACTCCATGACTTCTTGCTGCTGCTGCAATAGAGGTCCCACCTGCTACATCCCGCACAGCAGCTTCCATCTGAGTTTCTGAGTACAGGAATTTGGGTTTTTCGAGCTTCGCCTTGTTCTTTTTTTTCGACTTTTTCGATGAGGGAGCCATTTCAAGTATTTGAACCTGGAAAATATAGAAGCGGATGAGCTGAGAAGAATCTTAGGTAAGAAAGGAATGAAGATAAAGGGTGTCAAACACTGGTGCTGGTAGCTGTCAAAGACTGAACCCTTCCCAACTCAATGTTTGACCGTTCATTGGACCACTGTTTGACATAACTTTCAACTGTGTCATACACTGGTCCAGCATTTGATTTTTCTCAAAACTCGAATCGGATCTCCTTTATTATGGTTTAATCTTCAATTGGAAGTAAAAAAAATGTAGGGGAGAGGAAATTGGAAAAGGATCAGTGATTGACAGCCCTGTCAATCACTGGGGGCGGCATCAGTTTGGGGACTAGTAATTGACATTTGGATTTTTACGAGTTATCTTTGATATTTTCCAAAAACTGATAGCATAAATGAGATCTACGCAAAAAACTGATTGAGAAAAACTATTGGAACAATACAATTTGGAAATGTGAAGAGCATGGTGAAGTAAAATAGAACACTTACCTCCTTAGCGAAATCACAACAAACAGCACCGAAGAAATGACAACACGAGGTGTCGACGGATAACCTTCTCCAGATTTCACAGAATCCCGCCAAATACCTTTTCCCGCCAATTAATTCACAAGGAAGGTATTGAGTTTCAGAATTCAAAAGGATCAAGAACGCAAAACACTCGTAAGCCTTATTATTTACACTTTTCGGTGAAATGTCAATCACTGGGGTCATGTCAAACACTGGTCCCTCCACCCTAAGCTCAAATTTTTGAATGTAAAAGTGAATTTCACAAGATTTGAATTTCCATCGTATTGGCTAGATAATTACAGTCTTCACACGCAGTTAAATTTTCCTCCAGTTCCTCGCCTACTGCAAGTCCCAAACAAGAAAGATGAAAATGCTTTTCGCATATATCACACGCTCTCCCAGATCGTTGTTGTGAAATAGAGGCACCACACTTAAAGCATAGCCCCCCGAATAGGATTTCTTTAACATGGTTCTCCTCACTCTCCAAAATTATTGCTGGTGTGGTCATCAAGTCTGAATCCAAAACTCCAACTGATCCAAGGATCCGTGTGTTTTCACGATTCACCCCACTGTCCAAAATTATTTGTGTAGTCACCAATTCTGAATCTGGATTTCCATCTGATCCAAGGACCTGTGTGTGATTGTCTGCATCGATTGGGTTGTTATTATTAAGCGAATCCATTTCTTCACATGAAGAGTGGTCTGAAGCATGCCATTCTTCACTCGAACTTGAAATTTCTCTCCTCCTTTTCCTTTCTTTCTTCTTTTTCAGATTTTCTTCTTTCGCTTTTTTCTTCTTCTCCATATCAGCCTTTTTCTTTTCTTCTCTTTCTTGCTTCTTACGCTGGCGTTCTTCAGCGCGGTTTTTCTTTGCATCTTCCAAATCTTGTTTGTCTTTATTCTTCCTGATGTGATAATCTTGCCATTGTTTTGATGTAACCACTGAAGGTATTGGGGGTCCCCTGATACTCCGTTTTTTCTGACTGGGAAGAGGAGCAGACGGCCACGTTAACGTATTCTTAAATGGACTTGGAAGCCCGTCCTTGACGTTTGAAACGCCAGAAATGCTGGCAGAATAAGAGAGGCTTATTGGGTCGGATCTTGATACAACTGCTTTGGATTGGGAGTTAGTGTCAACTTCATTTTGACTGATGCCAGTCCTCCTCTCTTCAGTAATTTCCTCCTGAGTTATTTTTATCTCCGAGGCATACTCGGACTCGGTTGCGCTCTCAATCTTTTTCCAAATCATGAACAATGACCGGTGTTCTTCAGCTCCTTTCCATTCAGAATTGTTTACGAATTGAGATAAAATCTCTTGTGGAATATGCCTTGCCAGTACTTTGAGGGCCACTTTTGATTCATAAGATTGATCCATTCGAGGTACTATGACAGATGATTCCTCGTTCCTGTCAATCACTTCTCTTGCGTTCCAAGGAAACAGACCACACTTCCTGAAGCCGTTTTGGAGAATTACTGGTGACATTTCTTGGAAAACTGTGTTCAACAGCGGTGCAAAGTCAGTTTTCTTCAGTGTAGGAGTGGCTGAGTTATGAAACCTCCACTCGTGGACTTTTGTTCTCCAACTCTGTTTCAAAGACTTGAACACCGATACGTCCATGGGCTGCATCAAATGGGTAGCATTTGGATACAGAGCTACCAGAATAATTTTTTTCTCCGCACAAAACTGGCTTGTTTCGAGCGTGAGATGGGACGTGTGGCCATCTATGAATAAAATTATTGGGAACCCAATATCTTCCTGTACCAACCAGGGATAGAAAACATTTGCAATGTATTCATAAAAAACTGTACCGTTCATCCATCCTGAATCGGACTTTCCTATTCCCCAATGTTTAGGAACACTAGCTGCAAGATCCACTGGAAGCCTTTGGTACTGAAACACCACCAAGGGAGGAGCTAACTTCCCTTGAGCGTTCCCAGTGACCAAAACTGTGAGGCATTCCTTTTCGTCCGCATTAACTATTTGGTATACATTTTTGTCATTTTTATTAGCAAGAACAGTTTGACCTTTTGGATTAAGGAAGAAGGCAGACTCGTCCCCATTGAAGAGAGAGAGAGAGAGAGAGTTCAAACGTTTATTACCACAAGATAAACATACATTTAGTGCTATATACATTGTGTACGCTTATACTGCTTAATCTTTCGATTGTCGCAGGAAGTTGCGCGGTTAATTAATATTTTTTGATAATTTATACCTATCTCTATAAGCTATATATATATACTTTTTTTCTTCAAACCACAAATAACAAATTCTATTAAATTTTAATAAATAAACAACAGCTCAACAAATAACAAATCCAAAGAAAACCTAGAAGTTCAAATATTTCATTCTTATGTTTTATATAAATACATGTCCCCATTGAAGATGCGAGCTGGATTGTGTAGCACGTCCAAGAGACCATCCTTCTCCAAGTTATTATAAACCTCAGAAAACCAATTTTGAATGTTATCATTGGTCACTTTGGCTCGCGATACAGTTAAATTCTCACTTATCCTTGTGCTAATCTCAGGGTGACGGTGTCTGAATCCCTTGTACCAAGACTTTCCTGGTACGTTGTTTGTGAAGGGATTAGGCCTTGTCATTTTAGTTACGAGCTGCCCGACACTCGTCAACAATGAGTTTTTTGTTGCCGGAAATCCTGCTTTGGCAAGTGATGATATCCATTGAACCAAGATGGTTTCTTCTTCTGGAGTAAGGACCGAACTTGGCCCCATGCGTCGACTTATAGGGGTCTTACCTCTTGTTTTGTATAGTAGGGTTGTTCGTGGTACTCCATGACTTCTTGCTGCTGCTGCAATAGAGGTCCCACCTGCTACATCCCGCACAGCAGCTTCCATCTGAGTTTCTGAGTACAGGAATTTGGGTTTTTCGAGCTTCGCCTTGTTCTTTTTTTTCGACTTTTTCGATGAGGGAGCCATTTCAAGTATTTGAACCTGGAAAATATAGAAGCGGATGAGCTGAGAAGAATCTTAGGTAAGAAAGGAATGAAGATAAAGGGTGTCAAACACTGGTGCTGGTAGCTGTCAAAGACTGAACCCTTCCCAACTCAATGTTTGACCGTTCATTGGACCACTGTTTGACATAACTTTCAACTGTGTCATACACTGGTCCAGCATTTGATTTTTCTCAAAACTCGAATCGGATCTCCTTTATTATGGTTTAATCTTCAATTGGAAGTAAAAAAAATGTAGGGGAGAGGAAATTGGAAAAGGATCAGTGATTGACAGCCCTGTCAATCACTGGGGGCGGCATCAGTTTGGGGACTAGTAATTGACATTTGGATTTTTACGAGTTATCTTTGATATTTTCCAAAAACTGATAGCATAAATGAGATCTACGCAAAAAACTGATTGAGAAAAACTATTGGAACAATACAATTTGGAAATGTGAAGAGCATGGTGAAGTAAAATAGAACACTTACCTCCTTAGCGAAATCACAACAAACAGCACCGAAGAAATGACAACACGAGGTGTCGACGGATAACCTTCTCCAGATTTCACAGAATCCCGCCAAATACCTTTTCCCGCCAATTAATTCACAAGGAAGGTATTGAGTTTCAGAATTCAAAAGGATCAAGAACGCAAAACACTCGTAAGCCTTATTATTTACACTTTTCGGTGAAATGTCAATCACTGGGGTCATGTCAAACACTGGTCCCTCCACCCTAAGCTCAAATTTTTGAATGTAAAAGTGAATTTCACAAGATTTGAATTTCCATCGTATTGGCTAGATAATTACAGTCTTCACACGCAGTTAAATTTTCCTCCAGTTCCTCGCCTACTGCAAGTCCCAAACAAGAAAGATGAAAATGCTTTTCGCATATATCACACGCTCTCCCAGATCGTTGTTGTGAAATAGAGGCACCACACTTAAAGCATAGCCCCCCGAATAGGATTTCTTTAACATGGTTCTCCTCACTCTCCAAAATTATTGCTGGTGTGGTCATCAAGTCCGAATCCAAAACTCCAACTGATCCAAGGATCCGTGTGTTTTCACGATTCACCCCACTGTCCAAAATTATTTGTGTAGTCACCAATTCTGAATCTGGATTTCCATCTGATCCAAGGACCTGTGTGTGATTGTCTGCATCGATTGGGTTGTTATTATTAAGCGAATCCATTTCTTCACATGAAGAGTGGTCTGAAGCATGCCATTCTTCACTCGAACTTGAAATTTCTCTCCTCCTTTTCCTTTCTTTCTTCTTTTTCAGATTTTCTTCTTTCGCTTTTTTCTTCTTCTCCATATCAGCCTTTTTCTTTTCTTCTCTTTCTTGCTTCTTACGCTGGCGTTCTTCAGCGCGGTTTTTCTTTGCATCTTCCAAATCTTGTTTGTCTTTATTCTTCCTGATGTGATAATCTTGCCATTGTTTTGATGTAACCACTGAAGGTATTGGGGGTCCCCTGATACTCCGTTTTTTCTGACTGGGAAGAGGAGCAGACGGCCACGTTAACGTATTCTTAAATGGACTTGGAAGCCCGTCCTTGACGTTTGAAACGCCAGAAATGCTGGCAGAATAAGAGAGGCTTATTGGGTCGGATCTTGATACAACTGCTTTGGATTGGGAGTTAGTGTCAACTTCATTTTGACTGATGCCAGTCCTCCTCTCTTCAGTAATTTCCTCCTGAGTTATTTTTATCTCCGAGGCATACTCGGACTCGGTTGCGCTCTCAATCTTTTTCCAAATCATGAACAATGACCGGTGTTCTTCAGCTCCTTTCCATTCAGAATTGTTTACGAATTGAGATAAAATCTCTTGTGGAATATGCCTTGCCAGTACTTTGAGGGCCACTTTTGATTCATAAGATTGATCCATTCGAGGTACTATGACAGATGATTCCTCGTTCCTGTCAATCACTTCTCTTGCGTTCCAAGGAAACAGACCACACTTCCTGAAGCCGTTTTGGAGAATTACTGGTGACATTTCTTGGAAAACTGTGTTCAACAGCGGTGCAAAGTCAGTTTTCTTCAGTGTAGGAGTGGCTGAGTTATGAAACCTCCACTCGTGGACTTTTGTTCTCCAACTCTGTTTCAAAGACTTGAACACCGATACGTCCATGGGCTGCATCAAATGGGTAGCATTTGGATACAGAGCTACCAGAATAATTTTTTTCTCCGCACAAAACTGGCTTGTTTCGAGCGTGAGATGGGACGTGTGGCCATCTATGAATAAAATTATTGGGAACCCAATATCTTCCTGTACCAACCAGGGATAGAAAACATTTGCAATGTATTCATAAAAAACTGTACCGTTCATCCATCCTGAATCGGACTTTCCTATTCCCCAATGTTTAGGAACACTAGCTGCAAGATCCACTGGAAGCCTTTGGTACTGAAACACCACCAAGGGAGGAGCTAACTTCCCTTGAGCGTTCCCAGTGACCAAAACTGTGAGGCATTCCTTTTCGTCCGCATTAACTATTTGGTATACATTTTTGTCATTTTTATTAGCAAGAACAGTTTGACCTTTTGGATTAAGGAAGAAGGCAGACTCGTCCCCATTGAAGAGAGAGAGAGAGAGAGAGTTCAAACGTTTATTACCACAAGATAAACATACATTTAGTGCTATATACATTGTGTACGCTTATACTGCTTAATCTTTCGATTGTCGCAGGAAGTTGCGCGGTTAATTAATATTTTTTGATAATTTATACCTATCTCTATAAGCTATATATATACTTTTTTTCTTCAAACCACAAATAACAAATTCTATTAAATTTTAATAAATAAACAACAGCTCAACAAATAACAAATCCAAAGAAAACCTAGAAGTTCAAATATTTCATTCTTATGTTTTATATAAATACATGTCCCCATTGAAGATGCGAGCTGGATTGTGTAGCACGTCCAAGAGACCATCCTTCTCCAAGTTATTATAAACCTCAGAAAACCAATTTTGAATGTTATCATTGGTCACTTTGGCTCGCGATACAGTTAAATTCTCACTTATCCTTGTGCTAATCTCAGGGTGACGGTGTCTGAATCCCTTGTACCAAGACTTTCCTGGTACGTTGTTTGTGAAGGGATTAGGCCTTGTCATTTTAGTTACGAGCTGCCCGACACTCGTCAACAATGAGTTTTTTGTTGCCGGAAATCCTGCTTTGGCAAGTGATGATATCCATTGAACCAAGATGGTTTCTTCTTCTGGAGTAAGGACCGAACTTGGCCCCATGCGTCGACTTATAGGGGTCTTACCTCTTGTTTTGTATAGTAGGGTTGTTCGTGGTACTCCATGACTTCTTGCTGCTGCTGCAATAGAGGTCCCACCTGCTACATCCCGCACAGCAGCTTCCATCTGAGTTTCTGAGTACAGGAATTTGGGTTTTTCGAGCTTCGCCTTGTTCTTTTTTTTCGACTTTTTCGATGAGGGAGCCATTTCAAGTATTTGAACCTGGAAAATATAGAAGCGGATGAGCTGAGAAGAATCTTAGGTAAGAAAGGAATGAAGATAAAGGGTGTCAAACACTGGTGCTGGTAGCTGTCAAAGACTGAACCCTTCCCAACTCAATGTTTGACCGTTCATTGGACCACTGTTTGACATAACTTTCAACTGTGTCATACACTGGTCCAGCATTTGATTTTTCTCAAAACTCGAATCGGATCTCCTTTATTATGGTTTAATCTTCAATTGGAAGTAAAAAAAATGTAGGGGAGAGGAAATTGGAAAAGGATCAGTGATTGACAGCCCTGTCAATCACTGGGGGCGGCATCAGTTTGGGGACTAGTAATTGACATTTGGATTTTTACGAGTTATCTTTGATATTTTCCAAAAACTGATAGCATAAATGAGATCTACGCAAAAAACTGATTGAGAAAAACTATTGGAACAATACAATTTGGAAATGTGAAGAGCATGGTGAAGTAAAATAGAACACTTACCTCCTTAGCGAAATCACAACAAACAGCACCGAAGAAATGACAACACGAGGTGTCGACGGATAACCTTCTCCAGATTTCACAGAATCCCGCCAAATACCTTTTCCCGCCAATTAATTCACAAGGAAGGTATTGAGTTTCAGAATTCAAAAGGATCAAGAACGCAAAACACTCGTAAGCCTTATTATTTACACTTTTCGGTGAAATGTCAATCACTGGGGTCATGTCAAACACTGGTCCCTCCACCCTAGCCTGGGGGGGACCCCCAGCCCACTGTGACGTCATAAACATTCGAAACTTTGAAAAAACATAGAAAAAGGTCTCAAGTTTGGCATGTGTACGGATATTTTAAAATATCGAGTAGGTATCAGTGTCAAAAAATATCAACATACTTACCAATATTCACGAGGGAAATATTTTTCTTTATAATGTTTACCTATTCATTTCTCACTATCAAGAGCTATTATGGAGCATCCTCTCTTATTTGCCTTAATAAAGGTACCTAAATAACGAAATTCGGGCTCATTCCTTGATGAGAGTGAGTCGAGTTGCAATAATTAATGAGAACTTCATGACCAAACAGCCTCCCTAATTAACTACTTCACCTTTCATTTGTTACTCATTACTTTGATTTTGTTTTTAACGAAAACTGTATTGATAATATCAATATCCTGTATTGATATCAATTTGATATCCAATAGTGAAGTATCGATCATAAAATATCGAGTACCTACTGTACGAAAATATCGATATTTTGAAATATATCTCTCCTATCCGACTTCGATTCGAACCTTTAATCTTTCGTTGTTTACATAAATTAATTAGTTTGTTGATTTCGTTCAAGTTCATTGTGCCGTATCTAGTCGAATGTTCCGTTATAACAATATTTACTATATTATCATCAGGCTCATGATAATTATCATAATTATAGTAGTAATATTCTGTGTCCATGTGATTAACTCGAATCTCTACCTTCGATCGTCGAGAAAGGTATGAGGAATATTCATCCTTGATTTTTTTTTTAGATTTTCAATCGAAAGTAGATCTCATTCTGAGAATTTTGGACCTTTTATTGTGAGTAGATCTTTTTCTATGATTTTTCAAAGTTTCGACCGTTTATGACGTCACGCGCCCCTCTCGCCTGGGCGGGACCCTCCAGCCCACTGTGACGTCATAAACGGACGAAACTTTAAAAATTCATAGGGAAAAATTTACACACGCTAGAAGGTCGCGGTTGGTACCAAAATTCTCAGAATGAGGTCTACCTTAGATTAAAATTTCAGGTTCCTGCGTTCAACAGGAGAGAAAATGGCCTTGGAGCTCACTCAGCTGATCAGTGACCACTCAGGCGCCTTCAGCATTCTCTATTGACCCTGCCTCCGTAACTCTTCAAAGGGAT
This sequence comes from Apolygus lucorum, assembly GCA_009739505.2. Lineage (NCBI taxonomy): Eukaryota > Metazoa > Arthropoda > Insecta > Hemiptera > Miridae > Apolygus > Apolygus lucorum. Next base: position 3,623,527 of record CM019178.2, read on the forward strand.
CTGTTGGATGACGATACCTATTTTCCTCTCACGAACATGTTGACATCTCATTTGTTACTCACGATCATAATATGATCATACTAACATATCATACTAACATATTAACACGATCATAACACGATATACTAACATATGAAGGGTAAGGGGAAAGAACGTACTAAGTCAGCTTTTCTTGAAACTGAGAAAAACGCATTTTAATGTTTCAAACTTCTATAAAATCCACACCGTTTGTTAAAAAAATGGTTTTATAAAATAAACTGTAAGAAAAACATATCAGAAAGTAATTCCTGTGCTCTTGGCTTATATAAAATTACTAGAGTCGTTGAAAATCCAGAAAATGTTGACAAAACCCCCTCTGACAGCGGAAAAAACCAAGTAAGTCGGCTGAAAAAAATGAAACTTAGCATGAAATTGGGTGAAATTAGGTCTTATACTGGCAAGGTATTCGATCGCAAGGTAGACTTACTTACAATTACTCATTTGTAGGGCAGTTTACTATAAAACCGGACTGCCTCAGGACCACAAAATCTCATCAAACTTTGAATGTCATTGTACTTTGCTCGGGAAATCGGGAGGCGACCTACAATGAATCACAAAAACAAATTCATGAGTACAGTAACTACAACAAGATTCGTGTAAACGACCCTAAATGATGTATACAAAATAATTACGAGTTTATCCAGTAAAACTCACGTTTGTAAGCTGGAGTGGGAAGTTCAAAAAGCCGACTTTCTGACAGCTGACTTCTGTCGGGTCCCTTTATTATGCCAGACAACATTGCACCAAAGTAGGTTGTCCGATAAAATATAAGGCGACAGTGTTCGGACGATGAACTAATGATTTTAATGGGTCGGGTTTTGAATGGACACTTTTTCACAAAAATTGGAACCAACAATGAGGTCCAGTCCAGCACCATTTTCCTTGTGACGTTGACCACGATGAAGGGCGATGGTTTACTCCTGCTTGACTTTACCATATCTTTGAAATCGTTAGGTGTTTCCATTTCCTTCTTCATGTTCCATAATCCGACGTTTTTGTCACATTCTAAGTAAGAATGTCCACGTACGAGAAATGTAACTGTAATTTTCTTAAGTCCATGAATTTGATTGGAGGTGACATAGTGTATGAACCGGAACATGGTGTAGTTTTTATTCTGCCCCCCGCAAGAATCACAAAAATTTCGAGCTCTTCAGCTTCGTCGTCCAAAAAGTTATTGATGAAGTGAAATAAGAATGAGACCACTTCATTCGCCCCTTTCTTAGCAATACATTCATGGTACACATAGAAAAAAGACTGGCCTGTAGAAAGCACGTGAATGTTCAATGAGTACATTGAAAGTTGACGTTTATAATAAACGTCGTTCGTAGCAATGTTTGGTAGGGGAGCGTTTTTCGCAAAATCTAGACAAATTACCACCTTCTTATTATTTTGTCTTGCCACCTTCTTTGCTCTCTTCTTTAAATCATAGAAGGATTGTGCCTTCTTTTTATGTAGAATGTTCATGTTTTTCAACTTATCGATCTGTTTTTTGTCTACCTCCACGTTCAAAGATTTCATTTTTGCTGTGAATTCATCACACTCTGCACATGTGTCCGTACGGGGATATCCAAACGAAATGTTGAATTTGGTGTTGAAAATTTTTCTATAGGTATCATAAGACACTTTTACTGAGGGATGGAGCTCATGAAAGAGTTTGAACATTTTCATTGTGTCCAATTCGTCTGGCAAATAGGTTTTCTTGCTGTCCTTCAGGCTATAGTGGCTAGTACGACCTTTGAAACTTTTGATGTGATCTATAATCTTAGTCTCAGTACCATTGTCTAGACGTCTGTGAATTGAAGAGTGCATGCCTCTCTTATCTACTGGAGCACAACCAGTGTTTTTCAGACTGGTCTGAAGATACACCAGCTTACCAAGGCTAATACCATGGATTGAACAAAATGCCTTTGCACATACCTGAACGTCTTCTGTTCCACCAGACTCTTGACCAATACGTACTCTGTAGGAAAATGTAGCATGACGAAGCTTAGCAGTCTCTTCACTGTTTCGAATCCTTCTAGTTCTGACGGGCAAAACTGTAATCAAGCCCGCCAAATAGCTGTTCTGATCATCGTTCGATTTCAGATCGTTAAACTTACGTAATATATGCTTCCTTTGAAGCTCACTTGTCGAGGTGTAACAATTCAAATGTTTACAGTTGCAAGGGGGTCCTGGTTCGTGTGTAGAAAGTCTTAGTTTTTTGTTGACTTCAGACATCCTTCCAGTCTTCTTTCTCTTCTTCGTAGGCTGCTCCACACCTACATCACAATCACTTTCCGAACTCATTATAAGGAAAATAACACTCACAAAATAGAGGAAACAATGCAATACCTACTGGTGGGACACGAATAAACACTTATCACGCAGTGGGAATCACAGGAAATATCACTGTTAAGAGATAATGGAACCGCCGTGGCTCTGGTGGCTGGCCAGGTAACCAATGACTTACGTATTTCTTTCCCCTTACGCTCGGACATACTCGGTTCTTTCCCCTTACAGCAAAACTTCAAAGGCGAATATGGCTGGACTAGAGTGGTTTTTTCCCATTTCTGACACCTTTAAACGATGTAGTTACTCACCCTGAATCCAAAGATACCAATATCTCAGTTTCGAAAAAAAAGTGACTTAGGGTAGGTGGGGGGAACTGTCCGCAGTTTTGGATTTTTAATTTTTGCAAATCACTGTTTGATGATTTTATTTTGTTTCTGGTGTGGAATCGAAAGCTTAGGATGTCACCTATCATTTCATAATATCTCCGGACTTGAAAGGTGTACATTTTTAGAGATATGCGTATTTTTGTCAAACATGTTTTTGCGGGCATTTCCCCCATTTTTGGGGGTAAAAATCCGCAGAGCGGACACTTACCCCAACTGAAGGAAATCAGGGCAAAAATGAGAGCTTACAGTTCTCGAAAATGAAATAAAGTCTTTATTGTTGTGGGTTTGACATTTTTAACCAATATTTTAACTAGGGAAGTGAAAATCTTGACGAATAAGTACAAACTGGAGCAAGAGTTTCAGTAAATCACAAAATAATTCAATAGTTTGGATCAATATTAATGAAAAACTAAGAAGAATAGGAAGGGCTCATTGTTCCTAAGGCCCTTTGGTTTTATTTCAGTCTTATAACGCCATCTTGTCATGGAAATTAAAAATAAATTTATTAGGAAGTAGGTACCTAACGTGAACAATAAAACCATGGTACCTACCCACTTGTAACTTCAATCAAAAATTATAACTTCAATCAACTATAAGAATTTAGCCATAACATGACCACATGGTAACTGATTACACTCAAGTACCTACCATAAACGAACTATACTCAGGTACCGACTAGAGGAGCTACCTACCAAAATAAATTGGAGGTTATGAATAATCTAAGGGATCTAGCAAAAACGACTAGTGAAGTGTATAATCCGTCAAATCGTCTGGAAAACTCATCATTTTATGAAATCTTGCATTGTGCAATTGATTAGGTTTGGACAGTTTTAGGACAATGTCCTTCCTATCGACGAAGGCTTCTTCAGCAGTTTCTGAGAATTTTAGTGTATTAGGATACCGTTTGAAAAACATACATTCGTATCCACCACGGGCTCGAGAAAGGATTTTAGCCACGTACAGACGGAAGGAGTTTTTGGTTTTGCCATGGACTTTTACAATGGCAAAGTCATTTGACGACAGCAAACTCGGGTTGTTATCAGTCGTCTCTTGAAGGTTTTCTTCGTCATTTTCACTTTCAGAGAGACTGCCCACATCCAGGTCACTGCTGTCTTGAAGGGACATTGCATCCTCGGAATCCGTGTCTGAAGAGCTGGACAAAACAATCTTCTTCAATTTTCTACCCTTCTTTTCAGGAGGAAAAAGTCTTCGCTTCTTTGCCTCCAAGCGTTTTTCTTTTTCAGAAGCCACTTTGCACTTTTCTTTCAGTTCATTTTCCAGTTTTTCTTTATGAGGAGTAGACGTAATCAAAACAGACTTCAATCCTCTTCCTGACCGCTTCCTTCTTATTTGTATTTTCGGAATAGGTATTATTTCTTCTGGAGTTTTGCTTCCAAGATGAGGTTGACTGTTGACTCTAGCTGGGGTATTGCTATCAGAAGTAACCATCAATGAGCTGGTTGGTTGAATGTCATTTTCGGGAGACTGCATAACGATTGCTCCTCCTGGGTCTGCTTCAGCCAATAAGTCATGATATGTGTAGGAGGTAGAGGGTGCTGGATCGGACGGAGCTGCACAAACAGAAGGCATGTTGGTTCCCTCAATGTTTTGGTCTGGCTGATTAAAGACAACTGTTTTTTGGTTATCTGGGTCATCTAAGTCTTCACTCTCTTGTTCATTAGGTTCCTGATCAGTCACCTCTGCTGGAAGAAAGTCACTGTCAGTAAACTTATTCTCATCAAATGGAAAAATTCCTGTTGAAGAAAACCCATGTACTGCATTTTCGACCGTGGCTGCTTTCTGGAAAGCTGTTTTGAAAGCCTCAGCAACACAACAAGCATTGAAAACTTCTCCTGGGTGGTTTACGTCCCAAGTGTCGACTGCAGCATCGTAATATTTTTTCAATGGTCCAAAGAAGCTCCGGTCTAGAGGCTGTGTCCTATGGCTGCTGTGTGGAGGCAACGTCAGGATTTGAATGTGATTACTTTTGGCATAGGTCACAGCTGGAAGAGAAGTGTGAGACACATGGTTATCCAAAATGAGCAATGTCGGATTGCTTTCAGTTGCATTTGCATGCTTTCGGAAATGCTCAAGCCAAGTCAGAAAAGTAGGGGTTGTCATGTATCCTTTGTCTGTAATGGCCATGTCACATCCTGTTGGCCCTCCTTTGATCAAAAGACGATTCATTCTTTTACGAGCATAAATGAAAAATGGAGGGATGTATTGGCCAGTGGCACTCACAGCGCAAACTGCAGTAACAGTTTGTCCCTGTTCAGCAGCAACTGTTTTGGACAAGTCCCTCTTTCCAGTCGGTGCAACATGCTTTGCAAGTTTATTAGGCACTGTTTGGACGCCAGTTTCATCCATGTTGAAAATTTGATGAGGGCCAAATCCAAATTTTTGCAAGGCCTCTCGCAAGTTTTCAAAATACGTAGACAACTGGATACGATTGAAGCCCATCGTTCGAGCCACACTTGTCTTGCGAGGTACTCTCAGAGAAAGGTTGTTTCTCTTCATGAAATCGCGAGTAAAGTCCTTCCCAGCTAGTTTAGTCTCGGCTGAGAATCGATGAGGAAGCCCGTTCACATGAGCATACTCAAAAAGTAGAAACCTCAGAGACTTTAAGGTTAATCCAAAGTACCGCTTGTCCAGTTCAACACAATGTTTGAGCAATTGCTCCTCCTGCAGGGAGTTGAATGTTTTATCCCTTCCAAATTTACCTTTCGCCTTATTAAACTTCAGTCGATTCCGTAACGCCTTCTCATTGAACCCAATTTCTGCTGCCGCTTTTCTGATTGAAAATCCTCTATTCATCAAACATTTAGCTTCTTTCAACTTTTCTTCCGTCATCGCCTGATAACATTTCTTCCTTACGTAGTTTCTGGAATAAAAAAAAAGTTTTGAAACAAAAATAATGATAGTAATATTATTATTATTATTATTATAATCATGTTATGATGTGGATAAAGAAGGGGTAAATTTCCGCACCCAGGGGCTAATGTCCGCACCTCCAAGACTGCGGACATTTACCCCCAAAACACTGCGGAGAGTTACCCCATAAAATGGCGGCAGCATTGGCATCATAAACACTTTTTGGAACAAAAGAAAACGTGGATGTTGTGCCATAAATTCAGAGTAAAACAAGACCCCCTTTGACAGGAAGAGAGACATATTGAATAAGTATAACGATTGTATCACAATATTGCAGAAAAGTTACGAAAATATAGTAGTAAGAACACAAAAAACAGACTTACCGCATTTTTTCAGTCAAGGGATGAACCTCACCTTTCAAGTTCTCGCCAGCAACTGGTTGTACTAAAACCTACCTGTGGAGTCGATGGCGACAAAATAATCGATTGTTATGATCGAAAAGTGGCAGTGCGGACATTTACCCCGTGCGGACAATTCCCCCCACCTACCCTACTACGTTCTTTCCCCTTACCCTTCATATAACATATAACATAACACGATCATACTAACATATTATGTTAGTAAACATGCGCATAATTCAGCTTTCCGTACAGGTACATTCATATTAGGGACCATTTAATAAATTTTAATAAATTGAGAGCTTTCCAATGAGTGGTGAACGATTTTTGTGGGGTGGAAAATGGGGAAGTTAGTTCCTGCGTTCAACAGGGGAGGAAATGCCCTTGGAGCTCACTCAGCTGATCAGTGATCATCAACTTTGATGATGTATAGAAGTATGTATCGATTGACCCTGCCTCTCAAATTTCAGCTTCCTACGTTCAACAGCGTCAGAAAAAAAACGTTGCATTGTGTGTCGAAAATTTTGGAATGACCCCCAGAACTAAGACATATCCATGTCAAAATAACAATAAACAGTTTTTCCTACAGTTTTCCCTATTGGTTGATACCTAATCAAACAAACTGACAGAATAACTCTTCAACTGTGAGAAGGTAAATGGATACCTATCTAGTCATTTTAAAAATTTATAGGTAAATCGCCATTTCGTCGTGGAATCAGCAACACCACCGAGCTCGTTTTTCACAACTTTTCAGGAGAGAGAAAAAACCGATGTTATAGTCCATCAAGGCCTAATTGACTGATGTTTTTTTTGTTTTGACTGATGAATGATATTATCATCAAAAACGCTGCAAATCATTGCTCAAAGGTTTATTATTTTCTGTATAGATCACTATCGGCTGTAAGCTTCAACGAGTGATGCTCTGAATATTAAGATTCACCAAATTTAACCAAGAGACCTGAGTTTAAGTAAGGTGCAAACACTAATAACCATATTTATCATGCATAGCATATATTATGAAACGAACTCACCGTTAAAACGAAGGTCTGGAGATGGGGAATCGAAAATATGTAGACAAAACAGCGATTTGAATTTGATTAGTTTATTCAATGAATATTGAATGACTCGAATATGATTCTAAAACTGATAATAGTTAATTCAATAAGATATTGAATGACTCGAAACAAGATTGAAAATGCAAAGCAAAGAGAGCAGTTTGTAAGACACGGATCAAGCTATTCACACAAGAGCCGAAAGCGAAGTCAGGCGAGCGTCTAAAGCGTCTAAAACAAAAGCAAGCGACTTCCAGCTGAAAACAACTGAACCGCGTACAATGTTACCAGCTACATGATTCGGCTTAAAGTAATCTGCATTGAAGTTACACAATTTCAAAGCTTATAAGCAAGAACATGTTATACGAATGGGAACATTAAAATGTAAGAATATTTTCATAATAGAAAATATTCAGAAACAAAATACATTATGCTTTGTAGACAAATGCAATAATACAGCATGTGTCATGGATACTAGGATCATGATTACATGAGCTGTATGACGTCACAGGGAAAGATTTCCTCATTGAAGAAATCTAATTTCCAGCACTCCCTCCTCTTCAATGAGGTGAAGCCTCAACGAAGGGGAACCCTCGACCATTTCCAAATAGTATGCTCAAAATGGGTCATGCCCATTATTATTCAGAAATGCTCAAGAGTAAGTGACTCATATAAAACACATTCTGTGAAAATTGTTTTTGCCTGAACTCATGTTTCAGGCAATGGTCACAACGAATATTATTGCATTTTTCTAAAACAAAAATCCAATCTATGAAAGTAAATATGTGACTCTAATGAAGATTAAATCAACAAACTTTGTCAAGGATTCGCAAACACTAGTTAATCTTCATGACTTTGAATTTACGACAAAGCAAAAATGTAAGATTGAAGCAAGTGAATTTACATTTATACAACTGCAAATGCAAATGAGATGCGAAGGAATTTACATTTATACAGATGCAAATGCAAATGAGATGCGAAAGGAATTTACATTTGAAAAGCTAATGACATGTTGAGAAATGGAATTTATCTAATTGAATAATGCGCGAAATTCAACTGAGACTGAAGCGAGGATTCCATTCATGTCGTGGAGATGAGACGAGGAGAGTCGGAGATTCGACGTTCTCAGTTCCAAGGCTCGTCATCACCTGCTTTTTGGGGAAACAGAACACCAGATTAGAGACATGTTAACAAAGATTCTCTAAATTGCACAAATTTGTTATGTGGCAAAGCTTTAGTAAAACAATCTGCGAGTTGATCATTTGTAGAAACCCATTCTATGTTTACTCTTTTATTCTTATATAGTTCATGCACATAGTGCATACACAGCTTTACCACATGTTTCAGTGTTCTGGAATCGTTAGTCATTGCAACTGCTGTAGCCGGAGAACAGTCACATTTTAAATTCGGATAAATGTCAAGACCAATCAAGAAGTTGCAAAGGCTACGAACGTTAACTAGTCCCTTGCAGGCCTCTGACATAACAATGTACTCGGCTTCACAAGTTGAAAGAGCGACGTGGCTTTGTTTCTTAGATTTCCACGATACTAAGTCCCAAAGAATTTTGACTGAAAATCCCGTAGAGAATTTCCTATTTAGATCGTTTAGTCCCAATGATGAGTCATAATGTGCCACAAGATCATTGGTGTTACCAGTAAACAAAATTCCATAACTCATAGTTCCTTTAAGGTACTTTAGAATTTTTAATACCCATTTTCAATCTGAAAAAGTATATCCAACCTGTTTCCGACTCATGAAATTCACGGCAAAGGAAATATCAGGTCTAGTCCAATTTTGGATATATAACAAAGAACCTATCACTTCCCTATAGGGAACACAGGGTGATGCCTCTGAGTTCTCTGTGGAGCTAATTTGTCCAGTGAGTGTGCACGTAGTTGGACTCATAGGAATCTCACTAACAGCACTGTCAAGTGGGAGAAATTTGGAAATTAAACTCTCAATAGCAGTTCTTCGGTGAATGAATAGCTCCCTCCTAGATTCGTTTCTTATTATTTCGAAAACCCAAGAACTTTTTAGGAGTACCCAAATTTTTGATTCGAATTTCTTTCTTAAGTTCCTTAATTACGTCGCAGGCCTTGCTGCTGTCATTTGAAGCTAAGAGATCTACATAAATGATAAGCAACGCATACTTCGTTCCCTGCTGCCATTTAAAAATGCAAGTCTGAAAGGGATAGGCCTCAAATCCTAGCTGCTGCAGGATGCCACTGAATTTCTTGTACCAAAGATTTGGAGACACTTTCAAACCATACAGTGATCTTTAGAGAGCGCACACATGAGTCATCTTTAGTTGCTGAGAGATTTCAACACCTTCAGGAACACTCATGTATACCGATTTCTCCAAAGATCCATGAAGAAAAGCGGTGGCAACGTCCAACTGATAGAGATGAAGACCCAGTCGATTTACAACTGACAGAAAAAGTCTGACATCTCCAAGGCGTGCGACAGGCGCAAATATTTCGGAAATTAAGTATTCATTCGAATCTGCAAAACCTTTAATTACCAGACGGCTCTTATACTTATAAGATCCATCCGGCTCAGTTTTACGTTTATGAACCCAACGAGACTTAATGACTTTAGTACCTTGAGGTAGGCTCGACTTAGGAATTAAATCCCAAGTTTCTATTTCTTCAAGTGACTAATTCATTATGAATAGCTTCTTCCCAAAACATCCTGTCTGGGCTATCCATAGCTTCTTGATATGAAGCAGATTCTCTATATTCATATTCTTTTTGTAAAGCTACTTTATCAATTTGATTTTCATTACTTGTTTCACATTGATCTGTGTTGCCTTCCATATCTAAGATTTGTTCAAGCTGTTTTGGATAATCTTTAATCCTATCACCGTACACAATAGACTCAATAAACTTAACGTCACACGAATTTACGAGAGTTTTATGTTGCTCCGAAAATATAACATAACCTGTTTCATTACACTCAAGCAAGAAACCTTTCTTCGCATTTGGGGCAAATTTAGATTTTTGACCCACGTCGACGCAGTGTACAAGGCATCCAAATCATCTTAGAAATTTAATTTTAGGAGCATACCCTCTGGCCTTTTCAAAGGGACTCATAAAATTATTAGACGGATGAGGCATTCTATTATACACAAAAGTTACATAATTTAAAGCATGGCCCCAGAATGACGGAGGCATTTTAGAGAACTTAAATTTACTCTGACCTTATGCTTAATTTCTTGATTTACTCTTTCTGCACATCTATTCTACTGTGGGGCGTGCAGTTGACTTGGATCTCAGACAATGTCTTCATTTTCTTAGTTTGAAATTCTAGACCTCGATCGGAACGCAATCTAAAGACATTCTTGTCTTTTGAGGTGAGCGAACTAATTTCTTGTAAACATTGTTGGAATGCCAAGTGAACCTCTTTCTTATTTTTAAGAGTATAAGCAAAAGTATACCGTGAAAAGTCATTAGTAAATTTAACATATTTAAGTTCAGGCAAGAACCTTCTAGCCGCCTCCAAATATGATTTAGAAGCATGATTCAAACGCAAGTGCCAGAGGATTCCTGTCTCCTGCCATGGGCTAAGCTTATTATTTAAATTCTCATGATCGAATTTCGAAATCTCAAAATCAATATTATTAGATTTAAGTTTCTTAGATTTAGATTCAATAGGATTCTCAATTACATTTGGCTTTCCTTCAGACTTCTCTCTCATTCTCCCTCCCAGCCGAATAGGGTCCGCGACTGGTTGGCCACCTACAGTGGATGTAATGCTCCCTCCCATTTTCTCAGAAGTAGATTCTAAGTTAGAAGAATCCGTGGAACTACAAGGCTGTCCAAGAGAAGTCAGAACGGAATCGAACTTAAATCGTTTAGACTGACAAGGCAGCATCGGATTTTCTACACTCTTAGATGGGGGTGACACTAATGGAAGATCAATCCACCAAAGGTTATTATGAAAATAGCCTTCTTTAATGGTCTTGCCAGTGGCGACTTGAACGAATTGGACATTAATTCCAGCTTGGGTTATTTTTCAAATGGAGAAGAGATTTGAGGAAAGTCCCGGTGTATACAGTACATTTTGCAGTTTTGAGACTCTTTCATTATTAATAAAATGAATGTATCCACTCTGCAACACCGTGAGACCGTCTATCAACATTATTGGCACATTTAAAAATTCTATGATGTGACAATTGCTCTAAAATTAACCAAATTAGAGTGGCAGCATGTTGCTCTTCTTCACTCCCCTTAGAACCCAATATGTCCTCAGATTCTAGAACATCCAGCAGACCTATAACAGCAAAAAGCGAGTCGAATAAGAACGAAATTGTTGCCCTAGGCGTCTAGCCTGACCCAGAGGCATTCTGAAAAGCTTAGGCCTTTCAATCTGCACGGATGCCTTATACCGAACGGGACCTGCCTTTTTGGCAGAGGTAGCATTGCTGTTAACGACGGATTTTAGTCGTTGAGGCTCCGAGGATTGGGGTGGAAGAGGAACAATTAGCAGTGACATGAGAATCGGATTTGCCACAATTGTAGCAAATTTTGTTTGCTCTAAAGCACGATTCTCTAGAGTGCCCCCTCTTCTTACAATAAACACAGTAGGACTTTTTGCGAACATTTTTTTTTTTTTTTTTTTTTTTTTTTTGGACTTGGAAAACACAATTCTGATTTTGGAGATAAATTTACCCGGATTCACGAAAGTGGTAACTTGACCACCAGTACTTTGACCACCCTTGCCTCCTCTGCTTCCTTGATGATTTCCGAGACCCCCAGAAGAGGCAACTCTCTTTCACAAAGCACTCCTGACAGCTGATTTGGGGTCGAACCGAATGGAATCATTTACCAAAAGTTCTAGTTGAAATGTTGCTAAGGGATTGCAGACACTCTGAAACTTGTCCATAATATTTTTGGGATCTGTCAGATCCTGGACTAAGTTATGGAAGTATGGTGACAGAGATTCAATAATGAAACATCATACCTTCCATCTTGTAATCCCAACATTATTTGGTGAAAGAGCCTGAGGGGCAACTTCGGAAGGGTCTAACAAGAAGATGCAATCTTGTGTGTCGATTCAACTCACAATACTCCTCTTCCAGTATTTAAACTGTTCCTCTTAGTCAAGTCTCTTATTCAAAGAATGAAACTTGATAAAATCTATTTTTCCGAGTCCTATAAGGTTCATCACAAGGATGGAACACATGCCTATCATAGAGCAGAGTGAACAGGTGTTTTTAAAACATGGAATAAGCAGAAGGAAGGTCCTTTTTGGCGAATAATTCTGAGTTCCCAGCTGTGGGAACAACTACTGGTGTATTAACCTCCATGTTTAAATCAGAGTCCTGAAGAGGTACTAAGGTTTCAAAAATTGAATCAACAGTACTAAAAGTTGGCAAAACCTGAGTCGCAGTTAGGGACGAAGCAACATTAGATGAAGGAGAAATAGCCATATAGGCTGAAACGAATGACCTACCGAAAAATACTGGGACAATTCGGTGTACTTATTATTCAGGTCTACTAACTTAGATATAAGTTGGTTGAAACTCACTTTCGTCAGCTGCTTACGCTCCCCAAGATACCATACCAATACCTCATCAGACCACTTGGCAGCCTGAATCCGAAGTGTCTCAGGATCAGGTACATGGTGGGGCTCGTCAGCCGCACCGACGTTGGCAGCGCCTTCGTCGAACATATGCCTCGCCAAGTCTTCATCAAAGGAAGATGTCGTCGGAGAGGAAGGAGTCATTTTTGCTCAGTTTTGGTATCTTCTGATTCGGAGATTAGTAGGGCTCAAGAGTCACCTGTAACCCACAGAGACAGAATCAGCTTGGTACTGCACATGTCAATAGTTCATACAGGATCCAACTTATTCTATGAAGTTTCTTACTGCTACAAGAGCTTGTAGGTCCTCAGAACCCAAAAACACATAAATACTTAGTTAATACTAGTATTAAAAGGGACCTAGTGCGTTGTTGGATAATTTGCGGACCAAAACATTGTGACTCAAAAGTGATGCAAATATCCCGCACGAGTTTCTTGTAAGCTGCCGGCCGGCGTTCAGTTCTTCTGTTGGCATCTGGTTGTCGAACTATACAGATGTTTTTATTAGTAAACAAATGAATTGACATGATTTTATTGCATGAATGGTTACCTTAAGAATTTTTATTAGTTTTTATTGGTTTTAATAAATTGGTGTCATGAATCTGATTTTTAAATTTTGCCATTCAATTGTGCACTATTGGTGGCCGATATCCGATGTACGTTCGTCCCGACTAACAACAACGATCTCTGACATCAATCGGTATTGGTGTAAAACAACTTTGAGACAAAGTGACTACCTTCAGTTGCAAGTGAGCGAAAATAAAAGTTCAACGACTCAGGGGTTAAAAGATTCGAAGCCCCGATAATTATTCGCTTCACAAAGGTCAGATTTTGATTCAAAAGAAAAATAAGATAATATTCAAATTATCGATTAATCGGACCCTTGTGTAAGCGAAAAATCAAAATATTGAGTGTAAACAGCACAAAGCTACACCTTTAAAAATTATTCAGCATGCACCTATTTGTACATGAAAAACCAAAAATTCAAAAACGAATAAAACTTAGTTGAACATACTTGCAAACCTACTGCTTTATTCAATCTGTGCGACAGGATGACATGAGACATAATAAACAAAAGGTCTCGATTCAGTTTTAACATGTTTGTGTACATGTGAACTAATCAAGTCCATCCCTCTTTCAGAAAGAATAAAACTCGATTGATAACAGACCCAACTACGATTTCTCAAACTAAATCCTAGGCGTCGATAAAGTTCTTTTTCTCTTGGTGGTTTCCTTTTATTATTAACTTGTCATCTCTCAGCGTCGAATACGTAATTCAGACACTAAATCATGTTTTTATGTAAAAGTAGTGTATACTACGATTACTAACACGATCGCACAAGTGACTATCGACTTTAACTCCGTGGGAATTCTTAGGCCCGATCCAAAAATTCCCTATCGAAATAATGGCCCATAGCATTTCCGTCGTCGCTTGTCACGACCGCTGCTGGGTACTATGAGGAACATATCTAAACACAAAGTATAGTACCGGGTACCCTATTTATCGCTGAACTAAAACTGAATGTGCACTCATCAGTCTGAGGTCAATTCTGATAGAATTAATTTAAAAATATGTGCACACCTAAGACTGATTTCCGTTCAACTCGGGCTGGTTTTTAACAATTCACAAAACAAATTACCATCGCATTATTTCTTCGCTCAATTTGTTCTGTTGGGCTCAGAACAAATGAACTTCGTTTTCACAACGCTGGAGACTGAGGAACATGTTCCGATAATCTTCTTAATCGGAACACTTGACAAGTTATGTACAATTCGGAACGAGCGATCAGAGACTGGCCATATTCTCTTTGTGTACGAAACCACCAAATCACTATTGACACAACACAAAATAACTCGAAGTAAATGGAACAAGCTTCCCTTAAAAGAAAGAATTTCCCTACTGCAAACGCCGTACTGCCAGAATTCTCGATCAAAACAAACAGGAACAACAACGAAAATCGAATTCGTTATCACGACTCGATGGAAGTAAGAAGAGATAGGAAAGAGGAGAAGAAGAAGTTTCCGACACCTAAATCACATCCACCCTCTGATCCATAGATGTCCGGACATGGATTAGGGCGAAGAAAAAGAATAGGAAGATTTCGAAGACTAAATAGTATCCACCCTCCATGGAAATCCGGACATGAAGGAGGGCGGAGTTTAGCGTTATCACCCGCTGATCCATGGAAGTGGATCGGACATGAACGGGCGGTGCATAGTTGTGGGCCCAGCTGTGATCGCAGCTGAATTTGAAATGCTTACGTCACAACTCGGCTCGAGCGATATTCCCGTGAGATGCGAGAAAATCCAAAATGGCGAGGAAAAGAACTTTATCGACCCTTCTGGATCGGAAATCGAACGATCGAAGTTAGAATTGGGCATTTCACTGGGATCACGGATTTAAAAACAATTCTACTCGTATTTTTACGTGGATTAGCCAGGATCCTACGATATCGTATCGGCTGTAAGCTTCAACGAGTGATGCTCTGAATATTAAGATTCACCAAATTTAACCAAGAGACCTGAGTTTAAGTAAGGTGCAAACACTAATAACCATATTTATCATGCATAGCATATATTATGAAACGAACTCACCGTTAAAACGAAGGTCTGGAGATGGGGAATCGAAAATATGTAGACAAAACAGCGATTTGAATTTGATTAGTTTATTCAATGAATATTGAATGACTCGAATATGATTCTAAAACTGATAATAGTTAATTCAATAAGATATTGAATGACTCGAAACAAGATTGAAAATGCAAAGCAAAGAGAGCAGTTTGTAAGACACGGATCAAGCTATTCACACAAGAGCCGAAAGCGAAGTCAGGCGAGCGTCTAAAGCGTCTAAAACAAAAGCAAGCGACTTCCAGCTGAAAACAACTGAACCGCGTACAATGTTACCAGCTACATGATTCGGCTTAAAGTAATCTGCATTGAAGTTACACAATTTCAAAGCTTATAAGCAAGAACATGTTATACGAATGGGAACATTAAAATGTAAGAATATTTTCATAATAGAAAATATTCAGAAACAAAATACATTATGCTTTGTAGACAAATGCAATAATACAGCATGTGTCATGGATACTAGGATCATGATTACATGAGCTGTATGACGTCACAGGGAAAGATTTCCTCATTGAAGAAATCTAATTTCCAGCAATCACCCTTCTGTATAGATCACTGGTTCTCCATCAATAGCACCTACCACCATCTGTATTCTCCCTTGACCTTCCCCCTCAAATTCCAGCTTCCTGCGTTCAATAGGATTGAAAATGACTTCGGAGCTCACTCAGCTGATCAGTGATCTGAAGAGTGAAGAAGATCTCCTCGAATGCTGAAGACGCCTGGAAGAGCACTTCCATTCAATAGGATTGAAAATGGCTTCGGAGCTCACTCAGCTGATCAGTGATCTGAAGAGTGAAGAAGATCTTCTCGAATGCTGGAGAAGCCTGGAAGAGCACTTCCATTCAATAGGATTGAAAATGGCTTCGGAGCTCACTCAGCTGATCAGTGATCTGAAGAGTGAAGAAGATCTCCTCGAATGCTGGAGACGCCTGGAAGAGCACTTCCATTCAATAGGATTGAAAATGGCTTCGGAGCTCACTCAGCTGATCAGTGATCTGAAGAGTGAAGAAGCCTTTGAGCAATGATTTGCAGCGTTTTTTACCCACCAATATTTTTTTTACCTACCAACTTTTTTTACCTACCAGCTAGGTACTACCTACCACACCATACTGGCTTCACACCTTCACAATCAAGTTTATTAGAAAGAACTAAACGCTTCACACTCGATTCGAAAAATAGAAAGCTTCATATGGAAATTTGATTACTGGTTGTGTAGAAGGCAAAACTGTATACAAATCGAAGAAATGAACAGCAATCGCATTTTAGTCCGATAAAATTTGAATGGAGATTAGACCTCTTTTGCGATTCACACTCATGATTCTGTTTTATCGAAGGAAAACCTTCAAGTACTCGTAGGGACCGAACGGTTTGTCCTACAGAGCTCCGGGTGGTCTCAAAAATTTTTAAAAATTCAATACTATTTAAAATTGGTGAAAAAACGATACCTTTATTTCGAGAGTTTTCGAGCTAGGGCACTCTTGAAAATTTCAACCCTTAATTTTCACCCCTTAGAAGTGACCTACATCAACCAAAAGCTTCGCGGCACAACTAGACCCCAAATGGAGCCCATATACCAAATTTGAACCAAATCGGTCCAGTGTTGCTAAGAAAAGTGCCGCGTACGGCGTATGGCGGACGGACGGAAATTTTTTTTATTCGATTTTCGTATTCTACTTACCTTGAAACGTAAAACATCAAATGGTTAAAATGGTTAAAATTTAAGGGGTTAAATTTTTTTTTTCTTGCTCGATTCCAAAGGCTTATTATTGAAAATAATAAACCAAAAACATCAGGCCTTGATGGACTAAAACATCGGTTATTTCTCTCTCCTGAAAAGTTGTGAAAAACGAGCTCGGTGGTGTTGCTGATTCCACGACGATTTGTTACTTTTTCTCGAGGTAGGTACGGATGAAGATATAAGGAAGTAGTCGTGTGAATAGCATTATTTCAAAACAAGTTGGGTTTTCCAAAATCTAAATTTATTTGCGTTTTGCGTTAAACGCTCGGCTCTCTGAAAAATTTCAGTTCCGCGTTTGTGTTACTAGTCTTACTATGGTCACCAACCAATTTGCTGGGAATGCGCGGTTTAGTTCTTAGGCAGCCCCCAATGAGAAAATCATACCTAATTCCTTTGAAGTACCTACGATTTTGCTTCCGTGTCTACAAGGTAGCGGAGGCTTTGTTTTCACTTTTCTAGGTTGAAAAAAAAAAATCTCCAAAATCGAAATTTTCACACGCGTTTTACATTTCAGGCCTATCTGAACAATTTTGGTTCCGTGTCTGTGTGTCAGTCTGTCATGAAATCCTTGCCACAGCCATAACTTCTACATTCTCCATCCTATTCGATGACATTTTTGGGGATTTTGCGGGTTAGTGAGTAGATGGTCCCCTATGAAAATCATCGCCACCGGACTGATAGTAGCCACTGCCCATGCACGAACGTGAATTCCTTGCCACAGCCATAACTTCTACATTTTCCATCCGATTTCGACGAAATTTCTCAGGAATGTTCAGATTAACGAGTAGATGGTCGCCTATGAGGGTAGTGGAAGGTACTTAGAGATTGATGTTTTGAGATTAACTAATATGCTTCGGTTGTGGATACGAGGAAGCTCTGTGCCACACCCACTTGGCAGACGTTTTTTCCTTTCAATTGAACGCTAATTGCATAAATTAACAGTTTTGAATGAATACAAACGCTTTCATGCAAATTACATTGACTTTCTGAAACCTGTCTTCCACTGGCACACTAGGTGACACACTGACACAATGGTTTATTATTTTTCTATATAGATCACGCGCCTGCAAAGCCACCAACCATCCAACATGAAGAAAAACATCGATCGCATTTCGGTCAGCTTTAATTTGAACGGAGATTAGGCCTCTTTTGCGATTCACACTCGTGTTTCTGATTTATCGTACGTCCAAACTTTAAATTCTCGTAGTGAGCGAACGGTTTGTCCTACAGGGCTCCGCGTGGTCTCAAAAACTTCTGAAAATTCTACAGAATCTTAAATTGAAGGAGAAACAATACCTTTATACCAAAATTTTTTAAGTTAGGGCGTTTTTAAAATTCATTTTTGAACCCTTAGAAGTGACTTACATCAACAAAAAACTTCGGGGCACAACTAGACCCCAAATGGAGCCTACATACCAAATTTAATCAAAATCGGTCAATGCTAAGTGGAGAAAGTGCCGCGTACGGCGGACGGACGGTAAATTTTCAATTAGATTTTCGGATTCTACGTACCTTGAAACGTAGACCAACAAATTTTGAGTGGGGGGGGGGGGGGGGTTAAACTTTTTTTTTCTTGGTCGATTCCAAAGGTTCATTATTGAAAATAATAAACCAAAAACGACTGCAGTGGGTGTGGCACATAGCTTCCTCGTATCCATAACCCGATTGTGTAGTATTGTAAATGCATAGATAGATTGTATACAGGGTGTCCCAGAAGTTACTGTCCACCCTCCGGCATTTCCGTATTTAATTACGTAAAAAAGTGGGTCCAACGCCATTTTTCATAATTTTTTGTAAAGAATTCAGGAAAAACACTTTCCCGCAAAAAATACACACACTAACTTTGTTTTTTCAAATGGAAACCCCCATTTTGGTTTATTATTTTCAATAATGAACCTTTGGAATCGACCAAGAAAAAAAAAATTTTTTACACCCCCTCAAAATTTGATGGTTTACGTTTCAAGGTACGTAGAATCCAAAAATCGAATAAAAATTTGGCCGTCCGTCCGCCGTACGCCGTCCGCCGTCCGCCGTACGCGGCACTTTTGCCACTTAGCATTGACCGATTTTGATGAAATTTGGTATGTAGGCTCCATTTGGGGTCTAGTTGTGCCCCGAAGCTTTTGGTTGATGTAGGTCACTCCTAAGGGTTCCAAAATCAATTTTGAAATTTTGAAAACTCCCTAACTCAAAAAATTTCGATATAAAGGTATTGTTTTTCCTTCAATTTAAGATTCTATGGAATTTTTAGAATTTTTTGAGACCACGCGGAGCTCTGTAGGACAAACCGTTCGCTCCCTACGAAAATTTAAGGGTTTTTATTGAAATATATATATATATAAATCAAAACACGAGTGTGAGTCGCAAAAGTGGCCTAATCTCCGTTCATATTTTAGCTGACCAAAATGCGATCGATGGTTGGTGATTTTGATTTTTTTTTATTTAAAAATTTTTTTTTTTTTTTTGATTTTATTATTTTTTTTTTTTCTTCATATTGTATGGTTGGTGATTTTGTAGATGAGTGATCTATATAAAAAATAATAAACCGTTGTGTAATAATTTGCAGCGTTTTTTATTGCATAATATGCAATAAAAATTTCTCATGAAATTTGACGTAGAATCTGAATATTATTCAGATTCTACGTCAAATTTCATGAGAAATTCATACCCGAACCGTTTTTGCTACCGAGTCTACCAAGGTAGCGGAAGCTTTGTTTTCACTTTTCAAGGACGAAAAAAAAGTTCTCCAAAATCAAAATTTTCACTCGCGTTTTGCGTTTTAGACCTTTCTGAACAATTTTGGTTCCGTGTCTGTGTGTCTGTGTGTCTGTCATCAATTCCTTGTAACGCGCATAACTATACGAAGTTATTGTCCGATTTCGATGAAATTTTCAGGGATTGTGCGGGTTGGTGTGTAGACGGTCCCCTATGAAAATCATCATCCCCGGACTGATACAAGCGACTGCGCATGCGCAAACGTGAATTCCTTGTAACGGCCATAACTTCTACATTTTCCATCCGATTTCAATGAAATTTTCAGGAATGTTACAGATTAGTATTTAAATGGTCCCCTATGAAAATCACCACCTTCGGATTGATAGTAGCTACCGCGCATGCACAAACGTGATTTTCCTTGTAACGGTCATAACTTCCACATTTTCAACTCGATTTCGAAGAAATTTCCAGGGATTATGTGGATTAGGTTGTAGATGGTCCCCTATGAAAATCATCATCCCCGGACTGATACAAGCGACTGCGCATGCGCAAACGTGAATTTCCTTGTAACGGCCATAACTTCTACATTTTCCATCCGATTTCAATGAAATTTTCAGGGATGTTACAGAGTAGTGTTTAGATGGTCCCCTATGAAAATCATAGAGAATTGTTTTTCATAGAGGGATGGTCTCCTGTGAGAATCTCAAAGCTTATTCATGACAAGTTTAATAGTTCAGAGGAAAGAGTCTTGATCTGAGCTCCAGGGGTCGCGGGTTCGAATCCCAGCCGAGGCTAGGAACTTTTTTGATCCAATCACATACATCTACTCACTTAATTTTTCATCCGAATTTGATGACATTTTCTAGAATTGTCCAGATTAGCGTGTAGATGGTCCCCTATGAGGGTAGTGAAAGGTACTTAGAGATTGGTGTTTGAGATCAACTACTATGCATCGGATCATCTATACAATCGGGTTATGGATACGAGGAAGCTATGTGCCACACCCACTTGGCAGACATTTTGGTTTATTATTTTCAATAATAAACCTTTGGAATCGACCAAGAAAAAAATTTTTTAACACCCCCTCAAAATTTGATGGTAGGAATACGTTTCAAGGTACGTAGAATCCAAAAATCGAATAAAAATTTGGCCGTCCGTCCGCCGTCCGCCGTACGCGGCACTTTCCCCACTTAGCATTGACCGATTTTGATGAAATTTGGGATGTAGGCTCCATTTGGGGTCTAGTTGTGCCCCAAAGATTTTGGTTGATATAGGTCAGTTCTAAGGGTTCCAAAATGAATTTTGAAATTTTGAAAACCCCCTAACTCAAAAAATTTCGATATAAAGGTATTGTTTTTCCTTCAATTTGAGATTCTATAGAATTTTTAGAATTTTTCGAGACCACGCGGAGCCCTGTAGGACAAACCGTTCGCTCCCTACGAGAATTTAATGGTTTTTTATTGAAATATATATATATAAATCAGAAACGAGTGTGAATCGCAAAAGAGGCCGAATCTCCGTTCAAATTTTAGCTGACCGAAATGCGATCGATGATTTTCTTCATGTTGGATGGTTGGTGGCTTTGCAGACGAGTGATCTATATAGAAGAATAATAAACCATTGTGTAATAATTTGCAGCGTTTTTCATTGCGCGCAACTGGTACTTTTCGCGTGCAAAGTGACCAGGGTGCGCAAAAGTGCATTTTTTTAAACCCCAAGTGTGGCACATGTCTTGTCATTATTTTTTGACGCTGAATCACGTGGTGAGGTCCTCTCTTCGATTTCATCGTTATTTTTCCAAATTTAGAAGGAAAAATTATGTATTTGGGCTTTATTTTCCCTCCCCCTTCCGCAACACGGGCTGGGGACCGGCTATGGCGGGATTAAAAATAAATTCCTCACTTCCAAATTTTAAAAAAAGTTTGAAAAGTAGGAAAAAGTTGGAATGTTGGTTAAGTAGGTACTTACCTACTTTAATGTGAAAAAAATAAAAAAGCTTTCCATCTATAAACCTTTAAAAAAAAATTAAAAGTTACAAAAGCTCAAAAAAAGTAATTATAAAAATGAATGTCTTATCATTCTTTTAGGGTTGATGAGAAGCTTTTTATGTAATTTATTTATTACTTTAGGCATGAAATAGTGACCTCCCCCCCTCACCATTATCCACCATAACATAAAAAAAACCCACAAAATATGAGGTTTATGGTGTCCTGGCGCCATGGTGGCACCACTATTAGTTCCATGGTGGTACAGAGAATAATTCATGAAAATCCTGAGGTATAATGAGAATTTTTCCTCAATTTCAAAGCTTGGGTACAATTAGTAAGCAGTAAAGGAACCAAAATATTGAAAATTCGGATATTTTGTGAATATTATCCCCCCACTCAGCCTTGCAAATTTTGGTACTCCGGTAAAATCATGTACAACTCGGAAGTTATTTGAGTCAAACAAAATAAGAAACACGCAAATCGGTTGGAAATTGAGGCCTGGGCAGAGTTTACAAGATTATGCACGCAAAGGCACGTTTTTTGAGCATTAATCTCCCCCCCCCCCTTAAAAGGCAAAATTCGAAATTCCGGCGCCGTAGTGCACAACTAGATAGTTTCCCGCGTCGAACAAAAAAAGAACCAGGAAAATCGGTTGAGAACTAAGGCCTGGGCAGAGTACACAAGATTTTGTCACACACACACACACAGACATACACCTATGGTTTTTTTTCGCGGATTTGAATTCAGAATGGTCTAAAACGGATTACTGTGTGGTTATTTTTTTTTCTGTTGGGTGTGGCGGGACGTTCTAAACAAATAAAGAAAAACCTTTTTTAAAAACAAGGTTTTATTTTTGTTAATAAAATGAACTAAAAAGTTAAAAATAATAATAAGAAATAGAACACTATAAAGACAACATTTTCTCGCATTCCCAATTTTATTAATAAAAGCGTGTTACATTTAGCAATTTTTTTCCCTCTAGCTATCACAATGTAACACACTTTTAGCGAATTTTCGA
This sequence comes from Apolygus lucorum, assembly GCA_009739505.2. Classification (NCBI taxonomy): domain Eukaryota; kingdom Metazoa; phylum Arthropoda; class Insecta; order Hemiptera; family Miridae; genus Apolygus; species Apolygus lucorum. Next base: position 3,646,216 of record CM019178.2, read on the forward strand.
AGAAAATGATGCTATTGCAATGGCTCCAAAATTTTTAGAATCGACTTTTTCGAAAAATTTTTTCACTGAAATCCGTTTTGGAACATTCTGAAACGATCCCTGAAGTTTCGCCAAAAATCATATGTATATATATATATATATATGTCATTCCGCACGATAACTTGAGTAATTATTTGAATTTTTTCTTTTAGTTTTCGCCAGAATGTTCGTAACAACAAACAAAAGGTCAAGTTCGTTAGCCAGAAATTTTGGACAATCCAAAGTGGTCCAAATTTCAAAAAAAGTGAAAAAAAAGTCCAAAAAAACGATTTTTTCTCGTTTTTTGTGGTTAATACCTTCACAATCATCATAATATGTGGTATATTCGGATTCAGCTCAAAATTTCTGATATCATGCGTTTTTCAAAAATGAAAATTGTCCAAAAATTAAGAAAAGTATGGATATATTCATATATATAATGAGAACGCGCGTATATTTGTCGTACCCAGAAATAGAGTAGCCGTGTGGGTACTCTATGAGTTCGTAGAGACGAGTAGAACATGAATATGGACTCCTAAGATCTTCAAAGCATACCCAGTGCATACAGTATGTTGGTATGGTATACTGAAAATAGAAAATAATGAAAACGCGTGTATATTTGTTGTACCCAGAAATGGAGTAGCCGTGTGGGTACTCTATGAGTTCGTAGAGACGAGTAGAACATGAATATGGACTCCTAAGATCTTCAAAGCATACCCAGTGCATACAGTATGTTGGTATGGTATACTGAAAATAGAAAATAATGAAAACGCGCGTATATTTGTTGTACCCAGAAATGGAGTAGCCGTGTGGGTACTCTATGAGTTCGTAGAGACGAGTAGAACATGAATATGGACTCCTAAGATCTTCAAAGCATACCCAGTGCATACAGTATGTTGGTATGGTATACTGAAATTAGAAAAAAAACAACAATAGCCGTGTGGGTACTCTAAGAGTTTGTCGAGACGAGTAGAACATGAATATGGACTCCTAAGATCTTCAAAGCATACCCTGTGCATACAGTATGTTGGTATGTTATACTGAAAATAGATCTTAACCATAGCTTCAACTGAAAGATTTCTTTGAAAATTCGCTCATTGATTCATGCTGCATGAATGGACTTTTATTCATGAAATTGGGACTGCGATAAAGTATTACCTCTTTAAAGTGTTTTGTTTCTTATGAAAGGTATTTCAATTTTAACTTTTTAGTTCATTTAATGGACAACAAAATTTGTTGCCCATTTAAAAAAAAAGCCCATTTTAAAAAAGTTGTTTTTGCATTTTATTTAATAAAAGCTTGTTTTTGAAAAAGGTTTTTTCTTTAATTTTTTCTATTGTCATCACAATGTAACTCTCTTTTATTAATAAAATTGGGACTGTGATGCAGTGTTGTCTCTATAAAGAGTATTTCTTATTAGAGGTAATTTATTTTCAACTTTTTAGTTCATTTTATTAACAAAAAGTAAAGTCTTGTTTTAAAAAAGGTTTTTTCTTTAATTTTTCTTGTTTTTAATTTGTTTGTTTTTAACCGTCCAATTGTTTGGCTGAGGGCTCTAGAATTATTCTAGAATTGGAATTCTAGTTCCTTGGATAAGGTCCTCCAGTCAGACTTCTCCCTCTCTCGAGTCCTTCCAGAGAGGAGTAGGAGGGAGTCCCGCCCCCGCAGCCTCCAGCGCCCGGCCGCTGCCCGCAGTCTAGCGCAGGGCTGCTCGGCGCGCGTGTCTCTTCGCTCTTCGTGCTTTCCTCTGTGATCCTCATCATCCCTTCATCGTGTTTCCCGGTCGAAACCAAATTCGCTTCCCCGCAGTTCGCGAGTTGATTTCAGTGTCGAATCCCCCGTTCCGATTTCCCAACGCGAGAGAGTGTTGTGCTTTTCGGGCTGACTTCGGAAATCGGCTTCCCGCCAGCTGTTGTGCGAGGTAACCTCCGCTTTTCTCACTCCCGTTTCGCTATCGATTCTCCCTGGCTACTCCCGTCCTCCCTTTTTCCCGTTCTCTGGAGCTCCCTCGCCAAACTCCGTTCCCGACACACCCCCTCGTTCTCCCAGCCCATTCATGCCTGACCCCCCCATGAGCAAGGTTTGTCTCATTGATCCCACCCATGAGTTTTCCTCATGAATCCCCTACTCGAGCATGCTGTAGCAACTGGTAGAAACCTCGATATGACGTATTTTGAGGGACCACAACTTTTGCTTCCGAGTCTACCAAAATAGCTGAAGATTTGTTTTCACTTTTCAATTAAAAAAATGAAATGTTCCCCTAAATCAAAATTTTCACTCGCGTTTCACGTTTTAGACCTTCCCGAACACTTTTGGTTCCGTGTCTGTCTGTCATGAAATCCCCGTAACGGACATAACTATGCGAAGTTATTGTACGATTTCGATGAAATTTAAGGGGTACTGAGCTGATTGAGACGATGGTCCCCTGGGAGAGAAGTGCAGGGTACTTAGAAAAGTATGTTTTGAGATTACCCACAATGCTTAGGACAGTATTGGGTGAAAACTAGCTTCAGCTAATAGCTACGATTTAGGTGGTGCTAACAACTAAATTCTCAATTACCCAACTACCTACTATTTTGAAAGTGTTGCTAACAGCTTTACCTGCGGTGATTTAAGCAGCTGAAGCTGAGAGCTATTGCTGTGGCTGACAACAAAAAATATTCAACTATTAGCGGTGCACGAACAACTAAAATTTCTAGCTAAATTAGCTACTATTTGAAAAGTGTAGCTAAGAGCGTTAGCTGCGGTGATTTAGATGTCTTGAGCAGCTAAAGCTGATAGCTATAGCTGTGGCTAACAACTAAATATTAACTAGTAGCTGTTCAGAAAGCTAAATTGTCTAGCTAAATTAGCCACTATTTAAAATTGTAGCTAACAGCTTTAGCTGCGGTGATTTAGCTGCCATGAGCAGCTGAAGCTGTTAGCTATAGCTGTGGCTAACAACTAATTATTTAAGTATTTGAAAAGTGGAGCTAACAGCTTTTTCCGCGGTGATTTAGCTGTCATGAGCTTCTAAAGCTGAGAGCTATAGCTATGGCTAACCACTAAATATTTACTATTAGCTGTTCAGAAAGCTAAAATTTCTAGCTCAATAAGCTACTATTTTAAAAGTGTAGTTAACAGCTTTATCTAATTGATTTAGCAATCATGAGCAGCTAAAGCTGTTAGCTATAGCTGTTGCTAACAACTAAATATTTAACTAATCGCTGTTCAGGAAGCTAAAATTAACTACTATTTGAAAAGTGGAGCTAACAGCTTTAGCTGTGGTGATTCAACTGCCATGAGCAGATTAAGCTGATAGCTATAACAACTAAATATTTAGCTATTAGTAGTTCAGGAACACCTAAAATTGCCAGCTAATTTAGCTACTATTTGAAAAGTGGAGCTAACAGCTTTAGACAGCTAAAGCTGTTAGCTCCACTTTTCAAATAGTAGCTAAATTAGCTGGCAATTTTAGCTGTCACCACAGGGTGATTCAGCTGCCATGAGCAGATAGAGCTGATAGCTATAACAACTAAGTATTCAGCTATTAGCTGTTCAGGAACAGCTAAAATTGCTAGCTGAATTTGCTACTATTTGAAAAGTGGAGCTAACAGCTTTAGCTGTGGTGATTCAGCTGCCATGAGCAGATTAAGCTGATAGCTATAACAACTAAATATTTAGCTATTAGCAGTTCAGGAACAGCTAAAATTGCCAGCTAATTTAGCTACTATTTGAAAAGTGGAGCTAACAGCTTTAGCTGTGGTGATTCAGCTGCCATGAGCAGATTAAGCTGATAGCTATAACAACTAAATATTTAGCTATTAGCAGTTCAGGAACAGCTAAAATTGCCAGCTAATTTAGCTACTATTTGAAAAGTGGAGCTAACAGCTTTAGCTGTGGTGATTCAGCTGCCATGAGCAGATTAAGCTGATAGCTATAACAACTAAATATTTAGCTATTAGCAGTTCAGGAACAGCTAAAATTGCCAGCTAATTTAGCTACTATTTGAAAAATGGAGCTAACAGCTTTAGCTGTGGTGATACAACTGCCATGAGCAGATTAAGCTGATAGCTATAACAACTAAATATTTAGCTATTAGCAGTTCAGGAACAGCTAAAATTGCCAGCTAAATTAGCTACTATTAGAAAAGTGGAGCTAACAGCTTTAGCTGTGGTGATTCAGCTGCCATGAGCAGATAGAGCTGATAGCTATAACAACTAAATATTTAGCTATTGGCTGTTCAGGAACAGCTAAAATTGCCAGCTAATTAGCTACTATTTGAAAAGTGGAGCTAACAGCTTTAGCTGTGGTGATTCAGCTGCCATGAGCAGATTAAGCTGATAGCTATAACAACTAAATATTTAGCTATTAGCAGTTCAGGAACAGCTAAAATTGCCAGCTAATTTAGCTACTATTTGAAAAGTGGAGCTACCAGCTTTAGCTGTGGTGATTCAGCTGCCATGAGCAGATTAAGCTGATAGCTATAACAACTAAATATTTAGCTATTAGCAGTTCAGGAACAGCTAAAATTGCCAGCTAATTTAGCTACTATTTGAAAAGTGGAGCTAACAGCTTTAGCTGTGGTGATTCAGCTGCCATGAGCAGATAGAGCTGATAGCTATAACAACTAAGTATTTAGCTATTAGCTGTTCAGGAACAGCTAAAATTGCCAGCTAATTTAGCTACTATTTGAAAAATGGAGCTAACAGCTTTAGCTGTGGTGATTCAACTGCCATGAGCAGATTAAGCTGATAGCTATAACAACTAAATATTTAGCTATTAGCAGTTCAGGAACAGCTAAAATTGCCAGCTAAATTAGCTACTATTAGAAAAGTGGAGCTAACAGCTTTAGCTGTGGTGATTCAGCTGCCATGAGCAGATAGAGATGATAGCTATAACAACTAAATATTTAGCTATTAGCTGTTCAGGAACAGCTAAAATTGCCAGCTAATTTAGCTACTATTTGAAAAGTGGAGCTAACAGCTTTAGCTGTGGTGATTCAGCTGCCATGAGCAGATTAAGCTGATAGCTATAACAACTAAATATTTAGCTATTAGCAGTTCAGGAACAGCTAAAATTGCCAGCTAAATTAGCTACTATTAGAAAAGTGGAGCTAACAGCTTTAGCTCTGGTGATTCAGCTGCCATGAGCAGATAGAGCTGATAGCTATAACAACTAAATATTTAGCTATTAGCAGTTCAGGAACAGCTAAAATTGCCAGCTAATTTAGCTACTATTTGAAAAATGGAGCTAACAACTTTAGCTGTGGTGATTCAACTGCCATGAGCTGATTAAGCTGATAGCTATAACAACTAAATATTTAGCTATTAGCAGTTCAGGAACAGCTAAAATTGCCAGCTAATTTAGCTACTATTTGAAAAATGGAGCTAACAGCTTTAGCTGTGGTGATTCAACTGCCATGAGCTGATTAAGCTGATAGCTATAACAACTAAATATTTAGCTATTAGCAGTTCAGGAACAGCTAAAATTGCCAGCTAATTTAGCTACTATTTGAAAAATGGAGCTAACAGCTTTAGCTGTGGTGATTCAACTGCCATGAGCTGATTAAGCTGATAGCTATAACAACTAAATATTTAGCTATTAGCAGTTCAGGAACAGCTAAAATTGCCAGCTAATTTAGCTACTATTTGAAAAGTGGAGCTAACAGCTTTAGCTGTGGTGATTCAGCTGCCATGAGCAGATTAAGCTGATAGCTATAACAACTAAATATTTAGCTATTAGCAGTTCAGGAACAGCTAAAATTGCCAGCTAAATTAGCTACTATTAGAAAAGTGGAGCTAACAGCTTTAGCTCTGGTGATTCAGCTGCCATGAGCAGATAGAGCTGATAGCTATAACAACTAAATATTTAGCTATTAGCTGTTCAGGAACAGCTAAAATTGCTAGCTAAATTTGCTACTATTTGAAAAGTGGAGCTAACAGCTTTAGCTGTGGTGATTCAGCTGCCATGAGCAGATTAAGCTGATAGCTATAACAACTAAATATTTAGCTATTAGCAGTTCAGGAACAGCTAAAATTGCCAGCTAATTTAGCTACTATTTGAAAAGTGGAGCTAACAGCTTTAGCTGTGGTGATTCAGCTGCCATGAGCAGATTAAGCTGATAGCTATAACAACTAAATATTTAGCTATTAGCAGTTCAGGAACAGCTAAAATTGCCAGCTAATTTAGCTACTATTTGAAAAGTGGAGCTAACAGCTTTAGCTGTGGTGATTCAGCTGCCATGAGCAGATTAAGCTGATAGCTATAACAACTAAATATTTAGCTATTAGCTGTTCAGGAACAGCTAAAATTGCCAGCTAAATTAGCTACTATTAGAAAAGTGGAGCTAACAGCTTTAGCTCTGGTGATTCAGCTGCCATGAGCAGATAGAGCTGATAGCTATAACAACTAAATATTTAGCTATTAGCTGTTCAGGAACAGCTAAAATTGCCAGCTAAATTAGCTACTATTAGAAAAGTGGAGCTAACAGCTTTAGCTCTGGTGATTCAGCTGCCATGAGCAGATTAAGCTGATAGCTATAACAACTAAATATTTAGCTATTAGCAGTTCAGGAACAGCTAAAATTGCCAGCTAATTAGCTACTATTTGAAAAGTGGAGCTAACAGCTTTAGCTGTGGTGATTCAGCTGCCATGAGCAGATTAAGCTGATAGCTATAACAACTAAATATTTAGCTATTAGCAGTTCAGGAACAGCTAAAATTGCCAGCTAATTTAGCTACTATTTGAAAAGTGGAGCTACCAGCTTTAGCTGTGGTGATTCAGCTGCCATGAGCAGATTAAGCTGATAGCTATAACAACTAAATATTTAGCTATTAGCAGTTCAGGAACAGCTAAAATTGCCAGCTAATTTAGCTACTATTTGAAAAGTGGAGCTAACAGCTTTAGCTGTGGTGATTCAGCTGCCATGAGCAGATAGAGATGATAGCTATAACAACTAAATATTTAGCTATTAGCTGTTCAGGAACAGCTAAAATTGCCAGCTAATTTAGCTACTATTTGAAAAGTGGAGCTAACAGCTTTAGCTGTGGTGATTCAGCTGCCATGAGCAGATTAAGCTGATAGCTATAACAACTAAATATTTAGCTATTAGCAGTTCAGGAACAGCTAAAATTGCCAGCTAAATTAGCTACTATTAGAAAAGTGGAGCTAACAGCTTTAGCTCTGGTGATTCAGCTGCCATGAGCAGATAGAGCTGATAGCTATAACAACTAAATATTTAGCTATTAGCAGTTCAGGAACAGCTAAAATTGCCAGCTAATTTAGCTACTATTTGAAAAATGGAGCTAACAACTTTAGCTGTGGTGATTCAACTGCCATGAGCTGATTAAGCTGATAGCTATAACAACTAAATATTTAGCTATTAGCAGTTCAGGAACAGCTAAAATTGCCAGCTAATTTAGCTACTATTTGAAAAATGGAGCTAACAGCTTTAGCTCTGGTGATTCAACTGCCATGAGCTGATTAAGCTGATAGCTATAACAACTAAATATTTAGCTATTAGCAGTTCAGGAACAGCTAAAATTGCCAGCTAATTTAGCTACTATTTGAAAAATGGAGCTAACAGCTTTAGCTGTGGTGATTCAACTGCCATGAGCTGATTAAGCTGATAGCTATAACAACTAAATATTTAGCTATTAGCAGTTCAGGAACAGCTAAAATTGCCAGCTAATTTAGCTACTATTTGAAAAGTGGAGCTAACAGCTTTAGCTGTGGTGATTCAGCTGCCATGAGCAGATTAAGCTGATAGCTATAACAACTAAATATTTAGCTATTAGCAGTTCAAGAACAGCTAAAATTGCCAGCTAAATTAGCTACTATTAGAAAAGTGGAGCTAACAGCTTTAGCTCTGGTGATTCAGCTGCCATGAGCAGATAGAGCTGATAGCTATAACAACTAAATATTTAGCTATTAGCTGTTCAGGAACAGCTAAAATTGCTAGCTAAATTTGCTACTATTTGAAAAGTGGAGCTAACAGCTTTAGCTGTGGTGATTCAGCTGCCATGAGCAGATTAAGCTGATAGCTATAACAACTAAATATTTAGCTATTAGCAGTTCAGGAACAGCTAAAATTGCCAGCTAATTTAGCTACTATTTGAAAAGTGGAGCTAACAGCTTTAGCTGTGGTGATTCAGCTGCCATGAGCAGATTAAGCTGATAGCTATAACAACTAAATATTTAGCTATTAGCAGTTCAGGAACAGCTAAAATTGCCAGCTAATTTAGCTACTATTTGAAAAGTGGAGCTAACAGCTTTAGCTGTGGTGATTCAGCTGCCATGAGCAGATTAAGCTGATAGCTATAACAACTAAATATTTAGCTATTAGCTGTTCAGGAACAGCTAAAATTGCCAGCTAAATTAGCTACTATTAGAAAAGTGGAGCTAACAGCTTTAGCTCTGGTGATTCAGCTGCCATGAGCAGATAGAGCTGATAGCTATAACAACTAAATATTTAGCTATTAGCTGTTCAGGAACAGCTAAAATTGCCAGCTAAATTAGCTACTATTAGAAAAGTGGAGCTAACAGCTTTAGCTCTGGTGATTCAGCTGCCATGAGCAGATTAAGCTGATAGCTATAACAACTAAATATTTAGCTATTAGCTGTTCAGGAACAGCTAAAATTGCCAGCTAATTTAGCTACTATTTGAAAAGTGGAGCTAACAGCTTTAGCTGTGGTGATTCAGCTGCCATGAGCAGATTAAGCTGATAGCTATAACAACTAAATATTTAGCTATTAGCTGTTCAGGAACAGCTAAAATTGCCAGCTAAATTAGCTACTATTAGAAAAGTGGAGCTAACAGCTTTAGCTCTGGTGATTCAGCTGCCATGAGCAGATAGAGCTGATAGCTATAACAACTAAATATTTAGCTATTAGCTGTTCAGGAACAGCTAAAATTGCCAGCTAAATTAGCTACTATTAGAAAAGTGGAGCTAACAGCTTTAGCTCTGGTGATTCAGCTGCCATGAGCAGATTAAGCTGATAGCTATAACAACTAAATATTTAGCTATTAGCAGTTCAGGAACAGCTAAAATTGCCAGCTAATTTAGCTACTATTTGAAAAATGGAGCTAACAGCTTTAGCTGTGGTGATTCAACTGCCATGAGCTGATTAAGCTGATAGCTATAACAACTAAATATTTAGCTATTAGCAGTTCAGGAACAGCTAAAATTGCCAGCTAATTTAGCTACTATTTGAAAAGTGGAGCTAACAGCTTTAGCTGTGGTGATTCAGCTGCCATGAGCAGATTAAGCTGATAGCTATAACAACTAAATATTTAGCTATTAGCAGTTCAGGAACAGCTAAAATTGCCAGCTAAATTAGCTACTATTAGAAAAGTGGAGCTAACAGCTTTAGCTCTGGTGATTCAGCTGCCATGAGCAGATAGAGCTGATAGCTATAACAACTAAATATTTAGCTATTAGCTGTTCAGGAACAGCTAAAATTGCTAGCTAAATTTGCTACTATTTGAAAAGTGGAGCTAACAGCTTTAGCTGTGGTGATTCAGCTGCCATGAGCAGATTAAGCTGATAGCTATAACAACTAAATATTTAGCTATTAGCAGTTCAGGAACAGCTAAAATTGCCAGCTAATTTAGCTACTATTTGAAAAGTGGAGCTAACAGCTTTAGCTGTGGTGATTCAGCTGCCATGAGCAGATTAAGCTGATAGCTATAACACTAAATATTTAGCTATTAGCAGTTCAGGAACAGCTAAAATTGCCAGCTAATTTAGCTACTATTTGAAAAGTGGAGCTAACAGCTTTAGCTGTGGTGATTCAGCTGCCATGAGCAGATTAAGCTGATAGCTATAACAACTAAATATTTAGCTATTAGCTGTTCAGGAACAGCTAAAATTGCCAGCTAAATTAGCTACTATTAGAAAAGTGGAGCTAACAGCTTTAGCTCTGGTGATTCAGCTGCCATGAGCAGATAGAGCTGATACCTATAACAACTAAATATTTAGCTATTAGCTGTTCAGGAACAGCTAAAATTGCCAGCTAAATTAGCTACTATTAGAAAAGTGGAGCTAACAGCTTTAGCTCTGGTGATTCAGCTGCCATGAGCAGATTAAGCTGATAGCTATAACAACTAAATATTTAGCTATTAGCTGTTCAGGAACAGCTAAAATTGCTAGCTAAATTTGCTACTATTTGAAAAGTGTAGTTAACAGCTTTAGCTGCTCCTGCAGTCTGGTGGCACTGGTTTTTTATAGGCGACCATCTACACCCCATCTCCAATGATCCTAAAAATTTCATTGAAATCGGATGAGAAAAGTAGATGTTATGGCTGTTACTAGGAATTCACGACACACACACACACAGACACGGAACCAAAATCGTTCAGGAAGGTCTGAAACGTAAAACTCGAGTGAAAATTTTGATTTTGGAAAACATTATTGTTTCATCCTTGAAAAGTGTCAACAAAGCTCCAGCTACCTCGGTAGACTCGGAAGCAACATTGGCTATTTGAGGGAGTAGACGGCCTTGTGGGTGCGGCACATAGCTCGAAATGTAAAATTGATAGAATCAACCCTTTGGTTGAAGTATTTAAAACTTCGTTTAATACTCTACACAGGGTTTCATCATATTAAATTATATCTATTGTTTATGTAATAAATATAGTTTTTTATATAATATATAATAGGTATATAATATACAGGGTGTCCCAGAAGTTATGGTCCACGCTTTTTATCTCCGTTGTTTTGGGGAGTGGACAAAAACGTTAAGCGGTGACCCCCCTTAATTTTTTACAAGGAATTCAACTATTAAACTTTCGCGCATTGCGCACCTGCGCAATCGTGGACAACGCACACCAACTTTGTTATTTCAAATGGGAACCCCTGGAATTTTTATTGCAGATTCGGATTCTACGCAAAATTTCATGAATTTTAGACCCCTCAACCGAGTTTTTTGGTTGCGCACAACCAGTCCAGTGAGCGCGCAAACATGCGCAACCCCTGGATTGTGCCAAAATTGAGGTGGAGGTATGTCCATCCATATTCCACTTTTTTTTTTTAATTTCAGAAAGACACTAATTTAAGAAAATTATTATTGGTCTTCTTGAAAACTATAGCTAGAAATTGTCTTATAGAAATTTAAGTGTTTAGTGTAACAAGTACCTAATTATTTTAGGAATTGTGCTCCGGTTATATCTTCTTTTGCGTTCATCTCTTCTTAAAGTTTTTTATCACCCCTCAAATTTTGTTGGTTTACGTTGGTACGTAGAATCCAAAAACCGAATACAAATTTGGCCGTCCGTCCGCCGTACGCCGTCCGCGGCACTTTCCCCACTTAGCATCGACCGATTTTGATGAAATTTGGTATGTAGGCTCCATTTAGGGTCTAGTTGTGCCCTGAAGATTTTGGTTGATGTAGGTCACTTCCAAGGGTTCCAAAATACATTTTGAAATTTTGAAAACGCCTTAACTCAAAAAATGTTGATATAAAGGTATTGTTTTTCCTTCAATTTAAGATTCCATAGAATTTTTAGAGACCACGTGGAGCCCTGTAGGATAAACCGTTCGCTCCCTACGAGAATTTAAGGGTTGGACGTACGATTAATCAGAAACACGAGTGTGAATTGCAAAAGAGGCCGAATCTCCGTTCAAATTTTAGCTGACCGAAATGCGATCGATGTTTTTCTTCATGTTGGATGCTTGGTGGCTTTGCAGACGAGTGATCTATATAGAAAAATAATAAACCGTTGTGTAATAATTTGCAGCGTTTTCTTTCGCAATTATTGTTCGTTTTTGATGATTCAGGCGGCAATCTTTCAGTTTGTCAATTCCCTAGGGCTGTGCACCAATGAATTTCTAAAATCCTTCAAAATATCAAATTTAGGTACAATTTTCAAGTTTTCGCCCCTTCAATTTCGTGAAATACTGACCCGGAACGAAGAACGAACGGCGACCGACTGAGACCCCCGAATGGCTGATGTACGTCGTTCATAAGCGTGAAGATAAGAGTTTTTTCAGAACTGATTTTTTGAAAAACTGTTGAGAGGAAAAAGGAGGATAATGTGGAGTTCCACTCACCACAACCCATTCTAAACCCTTCGATAATGGTGTTTGGTAAGTGTGGTGGATGAGATTGGGGGGGGGGGTATTGATCCTTTAGGACCCCGCTTTTATTAGTTACTCCCCCATTTGGCCTATTTTCTCGAAGAAAAAACGAAAAACTTTCGTCGGGCGCTTATCAAAACTTCCATTCCCCCCTCTCTCAGCCCTCTGCAGCACACTCTTCCCGGCACACCGCGGAAAGTTGCCGAGAAAACCGGTCTTCTTAAAGTCGGAAGCTCAGGAAAAACTCCTTGAAGATGGATTTTATATGGAAGAGTAGGTCTCGCTACCCACAACTTGTTACCTCCACACCCTGATGTTCAACATACTGCCTACTCAGCCTTGTAGATACGTAATCTTATTTAGTCATTACCGACTAAATTTTAAAAAACCCACGAAATATGCAGTTTATGGTGTCCTGGCACTATGTTGGTACCACTGATTAGTTCCATGGTGGTACAGAGAATAATTCATGGAAATCCGGAGGTATAATGAGAATTTTTCCTCAATTTCAAAGATTATGCCCGCAAACGCAAGTTTTTAGAGCATTAACCCCCCCCTCCCCCCTTGAAAGGCAAAATTCGAAATTCTGGCGAATTAGTGGACAACTCGATAGTTTTCCGCGTCAAACAAAAAACGCTGCAAATTATTACACAATGGTTTATTATTTTTCTATATTGAACACTCGTCTGCAAAGCCACCAACCATCCAACATGAAGAAAAACATCGATCGCATTTCGGTCAGCTAAAATGTGAACGGAGATTAGGCCTTTTGCGATTCACACTCGTGTTTCTGATTTATCGTATGTCCAGCCCTTAAATTCTCGTAGGGAGCGAACGGTTTGTCCTACAAAGCTCCGCGTGGTCTCAAAAAATTCTAAAAATTCTATAGAATCTTAAATTGAAGGAAAAACATACAAAATTTCATCAAAATCGGTCAATGCTAAGTAGCAAAAGTGCCGCGGACGGAGGACGGACGGCCAAATTTTATTCGATTTTTGGATTCTACATACCTTGAAACGTAAACCATCAAATTTTGAGGGGGTGTTAAAAAAAATTTGTTCCGATTCCAAAGGTTCATTATGGAAAATAATAAACTAAAATCATTGAAACTTTCAAATTTAGGTACAACTTTTTATGTTTAAGCGCCGGTAATTGAAGGAAATACTAACCCGGAACACTACTGAAAAAAATCAAGGGTTAAAATTAAAAAACGCGTTCCAAATAACGTGAGGGAACTCTAACGGTTCTTCCACTCTTCGTGGTGTTTTCCTGTTTCTTGTTTCTCCTGTCCTGGTTGAAGTTCTGGAGCTGGCTGTTGTTCTCGAGTCCGTTGTTGTGAGTTCGTAGAGTTGTGATGGGTTGTTCCTGGTTCTTATAAATGAATTTAACATTCCAATGACATTTTCGCACTTTTTTCAGTTTTAAACAATGAATTTCGATCATTCATACCCAGTAACTTTTGAAAGTAGGTTAATACTTATTTCACCCGGTTTCCAAATAGATCTTCTGATATGTCGAGTATATCGATAATATTTCTTCCTAAACGATGTTAGTAACGTTTCAATTCACCTACCTACTTACTTCTTCAAGTTCTCCCAAGTATATCTTCCGATATGTCGATAAATGTCTTACTAAATTATTTTTGTATTGTTTTAAAACGTTTTAATTAACCTATCTACTTCAACACGTTTTTCCAAGTAGATCTTCCGATATATCAAAATATCGATATATTTTCTCCAATATATCGGAGGTATCGATATCTCATTGACGATATGTATATCGATATATTTCATTCGGCCATCCCTAACAGAAACCAGCAAAGGAATGAATGTTATTTATGAAAACCCAGGCAACAGATAACAATACTAAAGTGTTGAATATAATTACTAGGTACTATCATCATCACTTGTTACACTTCCATAATGGTAGTACGGAGGCAAAATGATGAAAAGTCCACTTATTCGTGGACTCAATTTTGATTTACCTACCATCAGGACGTTGGTGATAGTTTAGTTGCTTGATTCCATTTACTAATAACTTCCTGCTGTAAAATATTCGGTCCGTTCCAGTAGGATGGTCTTTCGAGTCAAGCGAGGCATGAGATATGCTCAGTGACACAAAATGACGTGAGTCGTAATGGCTCGTGAGACTTGTGGTCCTTCCGCCCTCCCCAATCCAATTACCAGTCACTCAAACACCAGCTGGCTCGACGCGGTCATAACGTGAGTCAAAAACCCCTTGAATGTTCTGAGTGACCCTTCGAGAAACTGTGGGGTCAGTAGCCGAGCACTCCTTTTAGCAACAGTATTACTGAAGTACAACTTAGTTCATAATTTATACAGTATCATTTGATCACGATGCATTCAACAGTCATGTTTCTACGTGACACGTCCACTTGTGGTGGGTTCTTCAGGCTGTATTGCAGTAGGTATTGTGGGTCTCAGCATATCCGAAGCTTAATGGGTGGTTCCTGGCGAAAGATGTTTTGGATGGTGAAAGGAGAAATATAGTCTTGCTAGATAAATGTTACAGTGATTCCAACGCAGATGTAGTTAGTGTCCTGTCAGTGGCGTCTCATCCAGGCAAACATAGCAAACACTGTTTGCCTTTGTAAAAATATGCAGAGAGAATGAATTTTTGTGGAGATTCTCCTATATTTCTTCCTATCTTCTTTAGAGACTATTTCATGATAATCAAGGTAGATGAAATAGGAGAATGGAATAAGTACGTATTTTGTCTAGGATATAGCCGCAACATACCAGAGAGTTGTAGAGATTGGTAACTATGATAAGCGAACTAGCGCGGGGCCCAGTGATGCAAGGCAAACAGTTCAAAAAATGAATTTTGCGGGAGTGTTTGGATGACAGGCGACGATCAGAGGGTAGGCAGGGGGTTAGCGCGGGGTGAAGTATTCTTGTACCCCCACTACCATAGCCTCAGCCAAGGCAAACAACTGAGGAGCTGTTTCATGGCCATGAAAGTAGATAAAATTGGAAGATGAGCCATGGATACTAAGCCATGGGTTACGCTTTCTTAGCAACCAGTAATCAAATTTCTCAATGAATGAATTCTTCATTTCTTCGAATGGAGTGAAAGCGAAAACATGTTTGGTAAGTAGTGACAATGGCAAAGCTGTGTTCTTCGCTGAGGTACAAAAAAATACAAAAAATAATAAACTTGTAATAATTTGTTTATTCCTCCAAGACTGGTCAAGCTGTTTGCCTGACGAATATTCTTACCTGACGCCACTGTGTCCTGTGTTCAGAGATAGAATCGTTGTACATGAGCTGGGGTGCGTTTGAAATTGCTCTGCGATGAAGACCTCAGTAGCTATGTTCAGTTTGTACCCTTTACGTCGTTTGATGATATTCCCTGTTGTTGACCGATGGCGTTTTCCCATTCTTCAACAGAAGCCGGTAGAATCTCGTGGGTAATTACTCCCTGGGTTCTGGAGTGATAGTCCCTGCAACTAGAGCCTTTTCGGCTACCATAAGCCTCTCTTTTGCCTTCGATCTACTTGTGCCAGTTTGTTCAAATTATTTGAGCGAGTAGAAACAGCGGTAGTTTTGTTTCAATCCTCAAAAGAACAGATGAGTCCCGAATTCAATTTTAGGGAGGATGGAATGTAGAGCGCCTCCTGAACCCCATCGTGGTTCCCCCATTTTGAACCCTTCAAGCACCAAGATATCCCTATTATAGCAATCGGTCACCAATGGAGAATTTTTTGAGGAGGTCATCTAACTGGTCACCAATTTTATCATTATTCAAGGTGGTTATAGAATCGCCATAATCTGGAAGATGATTCTTCAGATTGATCAATCGATTATCAGAGATACCGTCAAAGTAGGAAACAATTTTAGTTTTGTGAATAATAATGTTTGGTCCAAACTCATCCAGAGCTCAAGTGATTACAAGTCAATAAAAAGTAGTCTGTATAGCCTAAATGTTTTGAACGTATATGTTGAATAAAATGGGAGACCTGGTCGAGTCCTTGGCTACTTTTGAAAGAGTCGACTCCATCTGAGTATAGGTGTTAATGAAAAAAATAAAATAATAATAATAATAATAATAATAATAATAAAAATCCTATCCGAAATATGAAGCGAAACTCATCTTAGTCGTCATCTAATGTCACGGTAGTGGACCACATTCGTTAACTTTTCAGTTTGTCGCCAAGAGTAAAAGTAAAGTAAAGTAAGCAACCATTTCAGGTTGAATTTTCGTCCGACTGCCATTCTTGGCGTCGCGGACGTCATCAGCTGTCTCCCTAAGGGGAGATCAGAATTTGTTCTGATGATTTCGCTCATGGCTTTCCAAACATCACCGCCCTGGGTTGGAACGAGAGATTGCCGATCGTCTAATAGACAGAAAACTTTCTGCTGGCGACCAGATTCGAACTCGCATCCCCGCTAGACGGTTCTTATCCTATCACCGCAGTCGGGTACACTGTCCACTAGACCACCGACGCCCTCAGTTTGTCGCCAAGATATTCTAGATAGTTCTTCGAGAAGCCGTTTAGGACAGATCTCTTCCTTCTGAACCCATGTTGGAAATTGGGCAATATAGAATTTGTGTTTATAAATGATTATATCCTCGTGTGGATTGGGTACTATTGTGTACTTTCATAGGGCAGAAAATAGTGGTTGTACAGAAGAGGAGTTACGAAATTTTTTATGAATATACTCGTACAATCGATGATGGTTCTCATACTAAGTTGTATAAAACATAAGGAATTTACGATGAAGAGTATGGTTTTTACTCGATTATGTTGTGGAGGGAGAAATCTTATAGCTTACTAAGCACACACTCGTATTTCTTGCCTTGAGAATCCCCTGAGATTTATCTGCACAACAGCTGAAGTACAGATACGAATAAAATCACTCGCGATGAGATTGTGGAAAACCATTTTAATAAAAACGGAGTTGAGTAGAATGTTGTCTATTTCCACGAAAATAATGAGTTACAAGTTAAATCGATTTCGACGGTTAGGTCATCATCAGTAACAAACAATAACTTAGTTATTGTTTGTTACTGATGATGACCTAACCGTCGAAATCGATTTAACTTGTAACTCATTATTTTCGTGGAAATAGACAACATTCTACTCAACTCCGTTTTTATTAGCTGAAGTACAGTCTGCTCATGTTGGACTTTGCAACGACGTTTTTCATTAGAGTTTGAACTCGTTCTCTCGAGATTGCCCTCTTGATACCTTACTTAATTACCAACCATATAGATTTTTGCAGTAAAACTTTCATGAATGCATCCTTAGTTTCTGTAATTTTGTAAATGTATATGAAAGCAACCTCTTGGGGAACCTACTCGGCCTGATGAACCTACTACGACCTGACCTAACGCTGACGAACACTCCAACGATGTTATAAAGTTGAGCAACTGGAGCGGAGGATGTGATAGAGATGGGCGGATCTCAAACCTCTCTCCCGATCCAATTAGTTGAATGTCGTCAATGATAGCCATCACTGTACGTTGAGCTGAGCTTTTCGAGGACGTCCCTCTGAAGCAAAACGTCCTCAAAGTCCTTCACATCCTTGTAGCATGTTCCCGACTCAGGTCAGAGAAGAACGAACTATACTGAAAGCGGAAATACCCCTTCTCAACTTCACTTTTCTGCATACCATGTACATTCAGTAAATAGGTAAAGGATACACCTATGTAACCAAAATAAATGAAAACATAAATACATATCCTAATTTGGAGTTTTTTGGGCATAGTTTTTGTTAACATTCAGCCATAATTCATTAAATACATTTTTGTTATTATTACTTTCGTTTTCCGTCAACCGGCACTCTCTTTTTATTGTTATTTTTTTTTCTTTTTGATTTATTATTTTCCATAATGAATCTTTGGAATCGACCAAGGAATTTTTTCTAACCCCCTTCAATATGTGTTGGTTTACATTTCAAGGTACGTAGAATCCAAAAATCGAATAAAAATTTGGACGTTCGTCCGCCGTACGCAGCACTTTCCTTCGTTCACGTGGACCGATTTTGATGAAATTTGGTATGAGGGCTCCAAATGGGGGGTCTAGTTGTGCCCCGAAGCTTTTGGTTGATGTAAGTTCTTGTAAGGGTTGAAAAATAAGGGCTAAAATTTTCGAACCGCCCTAGCTCAAAATATTTCGATATTAAGGTATTGTTTTTTCTTCAATTTAAGATCAAGCATCAAGAATGCGTTTGGTTGCAGTTACACGTTTCAAATTTCCCACTTTCAGTGGTGATCGTTTTGTTTGGACAAAACTCCAACGTCGTTCGGCGGCTTGATAGGACCAAACCCTTGGTCCTAGCGACAACCTAGCGATAAATTGAGACAGCGTTGTGTTACCTGTACTGGGCTGTTGACTCTACCAACTGTTTAACTAAATTGTGAAAGTGAATTAACTAGATGGGCTCTTTATGTGCTCAGTTGTTATGTTATTAATATTTAATAAATAAAAATATCATTGAAAAAAAAAACACGTCTCCAACGACCCTATACAACCGAAATTGAGTCTAACAACTCAAAACGCTGCGAATTATTATAAGGTTTATTATTTTTCTGTATTGATCACTTTTTTGCGAAGAACACAGCTTTGCACTACCAATCAGCCATATTTTACCTTCACAATCAAGTTTATTTTGAAAAAATAAACACTTCATGGTCAATACGGAAGTATAGGGAGTTCCAGGTGCCTTCATTAGGAAATTTGGAATGGGGAATTTGGAATTTGGTTGCTAAGAACGCAAAATAGAGTACAACTCAAAGAAACGAATAATGATCGTGCCTTTGTCAGATAAAACTTGAAAGGAGATTAGGCCTCTTTTGCGATTCACACTCGTGTTTCTGATTTATCGTAAGACCAACCCTTGAATTCTCGTAGGGAGCGAACGGTTGGTCCTACAGAGCTCCGGGTGGTCTCATTCGATTCTAAAAACTCAATACTATTTTAAATTGAAGAAAAAAACAATACCTTAATATCGAAATATTTTGAGCTAGGGCGGTTCGAAAATTTTAGCCCTTATTTTTCAACCCTTAGAAGTGATTTACCTACATCAACCAAAAGCTTCGGGGCACAATTAGACCCCCCATTTGGAGCCCTCATACCAAATTTCATCAAAATCGGTCCACGGGAACGAAGGAAAGTGCTGCGTACGGCGGACGAACGGCCAAATTTTTATTCGATTTTTGGATTCTACGTACCTTGAAATGTAAACCAACACATATTGAGGGGGGTTAGAAAAAATTCCTTGGTCGATTCCAAAGATTCATTATGGAAAATAATAAATCAAACTGAAAGCGGAAATACCCCTTCTCAACTTCACTTTTCTGCATACCATGTACATTCAGTAAATAGGTAAAGGATACACCTATGTAACCAAAATAAATGAAAACATAAATACATATCCTAATTTGGAGTTTTTTGGGCATAGTTTTTGTTAACATTCAGCCATAATTCATTAAATACATTTTTGTTATTATTACTTTCGTTTTCCGTCAACCGGCACTCTCTTTTTATTGTTATTTTTTTTTCTTTTTGATTTATTATTTTCCATAATGAATCTTTGGAATCGACCAAGGAATTTTTTCTAACCCCCTTCAATATGTGTTGGTTTACATTTCAAGGTACGTAGAATCCAAAAATCGAATAAAAATTTGGACGTTCGTCCGCCGTACGCAGCACTTTCCTTCGTTCACGTGGACCGATTTTGATGAAATTTGGTATGAGGGCTCCAAATGGGGGGTCTAGTTGTGCCCCGAAGCTTTTGGTTGATGTAAGTTCTTCTAAGGGTTGAAAAATAAGGGCTAAAATTTTCGAACCGCCCTAGCTCAAAATATTTCGATATTAAGGTATTGTTTTTTCTTCAATTTAAGATCAAGCATCAAGAATGCGTTTGGTTGCAGTTACACGTTTCAAATTTCCCACTTTCAGTGGTGATCGTTTTGTTTGGACAAAACTCCAACGTCGTTCGGCGGCTTGATAGGACCAAACCCTTGGTCCTAGCGACAACCTAGCGATAAATTGAGACAGCGTTGTGTTACCTGTACTGGGCTGTTGACTCTACCAACTGTTTAACTAAATTGTGAAAGTGAATTAACTAGATGGGCTCTTTATGTGCTCAGTTGTTATGTTATTAATATTTAATAAATAAAAATATCATTGAAAAAAAAAACACGTCTCCAACGACCCTATACAACCGAAATTGAGTCTAACAACTCAAAACGCTGCGAATTATTATAAGGTTTATTATTTTTCTGTATTGATCACTTTTTTGCGAAGAACACAGCTTTGCACTACCAATCAGCCATATTTTACCTTCACAATCAAGTTTATTTTGAAAAAATAAACACTTCATGGTCAATACGGAAGTATAGGGAGTTCCAGGTGCCTTCATTAGGAAATTTGGAATGGGGAATTTGGAATTTGGTTGCTAAGAACGCAAAATAGAGTACAACTCAAAGAAACGAATAATGATCGTGCCTTTGTCAGATAAAACTTGAAAGGAGATTAGGCCTCTTTTGCGATTCACACTCGTGTTTCTGATTTATCGTAAGACCAACCCTTGAATTCTCGTAGGGAGCGAACGGTTGGTCCTACAGAGCTCCGGGTGGTCTCATTCGATTCTAAAAACTCAATACTATTTTAAATTGAAGAAAAAACAATACCTTAATATCGAAATATTTTGAGCTAGGGCGGTTCGAAAATTTTAGCCCTTATTTTTCAACCCTTAGAAGTGATTTACCTAAGTACATCAACCAAAAGCTTCGGGGCACAATTAGACCCCCCATTTGGAGCCCTCATACCAAATTTCATCAAAATCGGTCCACGGGAACGAAGGAAAGTGCTGCGTACGGCGGACGAACGGCCAAATTTTTATTCGATTTTTGGATTCTACGTACCTTGAAATGTAAACCAACACATATTGAGGGGGGTTAGAAAAAATTCCTTGGTCGATTCCAAAGATTCATTATGGAAAATGATAAATCAAAAAGAAAAAAAATAACAATAAAAACGCTGCAAATTATTACACAACGGTTTATTATTTTTATATAGATCACTCGTCTACAAAATCACCAACCATCCAATATGAAGAGAAAAAAAATATAAAAAAAAAAAAATAAAAAAATCAAAATCACCATCCATCGATCGCATTTCGGTCAGCTCTAATTTGAACGGAGATTAGGCCTCTTTTGCGATTCACACTCGTGTTTTGATTTATATATATATATTTCAATATAAACCCTTAAATTTTCGTAGGGAGCGAACGGTTTGTCCTACAGAGCTCCGCGTGGTCTCAAAAAATTCTAAAAATTCTATAGAATCTTAATTTGAAGGAAAAACAATACCTTTATATCAAAATTTTTTGAGTTAGGGCGTTTTCAAAATTTCAAAATTGATTTTGGAACCCTTAGGAGTGACCTACATAGACCAAAAGCTTCGGGGCACAACTAGACCCCGAATGGAGCCTACATACCAAATTTCATCAAAATCGGTCAATGCTAAGTGGCAAAAGTGCCGCGTACGGCGGACGGACGGCCAAATTTTTATTCGATTTTTGGATTCTACGTACCTTGAAACGTAAACCATCAAATTTTGAGGGGGTGTTAAAATTTTTTTTTCTTGGTCGATTCCAAAGGTTCATTATTGAAAATAATAAACCAAAAGAGAGTGCCGGTTTACGGAAAACGAAAGTAATAATAACAAAAATGTATTTAATGAATTATGGCTGAATGTTAACAAAAACTATGCCCAAAAAACTCCAAATTAGGATATGTATTTATGTTTTCATTTATTTTGGTTACATAGGTGTATCCTTTACCTATTTACTG
Source organism: Apolygus lucorum (assembly GCA_009739505.2). Taxonomy (NCBI): domain Eukaryota; kingdom Metazoa; phylum Arthropoda; class Insecta; order Hemiptera; family Miridae; genus Apolygus; species Apolygus lucorum. Next base: position 3,668,118 of record CM019178.2, read on the forward strand.
AATGTACATGGGACAAAAGTCTTAAACTCTTCGTAAACAAGCTTTTAGCTTACAACAAGCAGTTTGCTAAACAAGCTTTTTAGCTTATCACAAGACGTTGGAGTTGTCTAGAAGACGAAGGACTTCGGGATTTATATGTCCATGAAGCCGATGTTCTTGCTTAATCGCATGTAGCTTGAACACTTCACTGACAGTTTCCATTTTTAGGTCACAATGGAGATCGTCATTTCGGACGTACCAGGGAGCGTTAACAATGCTCCTTAGTACCTTATTTTGGAAGGTTTGGATAATCTAGATGTTCGATTTCTTCGTACAGCCCCAGAGCTGAACACCATATGTCCAGACAGGTTTCAATACTTGCTTCTGTATTAGAAGTTTGTTGTGTAAGGAGAGATTAGAATGTCTACCGAACAACCAGGACAATTTTCTAAATTTTATGTTCAGTTCCTACTTTTTCTTTTTACATGCTCTTTCCACTTTAATTTTGTGTCGCCAATTGCCTGTGTATTAAGCAATAATGGCAAGCTGTTGATCCTTTAGTTGTGAAGTTGATGTGGGTAGATTCCAACTCGTTCAGCTTTAGTCGCAATTTTTTGGTCCATTCACTGACATCGTTAACAGTATGCTGTAGCTATGACGTTGCTTCTTCAATGGTCTCACCCACTGCTATCAGGGCAGTGTCATCTGCAAATGTTTCAATAGTAGAGTCCTCGTTGCTTGGGACATCATTCGTGTAGAGGAAATACAGTAACGGCCCAAACACACTTCCTTGAGGAACCCCTGCTTTGATTCTCTTTAAACTGGAATATGCTCCTTCATGTCTGACTCTAAAATGTCTTTCTGCAAGGTACGACTTCAGTAGGAGGTAGAATTGATTGTTGGAAACGTGTGGCGAACTCCAATGAGCCATGTAACTAACTTTGGCCAAAGAGTTGATAAATTATGCATTTTAGCCTCAGTAGGTTAGTACAGATGAAGAGTTGTAGAATTGATGAACTCCGTCGGAAGCAAGTGGATTACATTGTTTCTCGGTTGCGCGTAAACTTTTTAGGATGTATTTTTGCAGTTCTCGAATTAATTATTGACTGAAATTTGATTTGTGTTTTGATAGGTAAGGAAAGTAGTTTGAACCTTCGTATCTGGTCTTTAGAACTTGGCCGTCTTTTTGCCTCACCTTGGAGTCCGAGGTGGTCGCACCGTGTGGGACGTTGCCGGACTCAAATTACTGTTTCGATGTTGAATAACCGTGTCGATGACTTGTGACTCTGATGGAATTCAGAGCGATAACCCCTCCTACAAGGCCCTCGCCTACGTCAGGTATTTTGAAAATTAAACTTTGAGCCAAAAACCTGATGATGAGAAATGATTTTTTGTTTGCATAGACTGGTGACGTTGCAGCGCAACTCTCGAAGCTATGCTTTGAAACCTTCTACTCCGACTTCACCCGTTTGATAATGAATTATATAATTACGCTGAAAATGACATGAAAAATGAAACAAAAAAAAAAAAAAAAAACACCAGTTTTGATATTTTGCTTCCGAGTCTAACAAGGTAGCGGAAGCTTTGTTTTCACTTTTCAAGGTTGAAAAAAAAAAGTTCTCCAAAATCAAAATTTCCACTCGTGTTTTACGTTTTAGAGCTTCCTGGAAATTTTTGGTTCCGTGTCTGTGCGTCTGTCATGAAATCTTTGCCACAGCCATAACTTCCACATTTCTCACCCGATTTCGATGTAATTTTCAGGGAATCCCGCGGGTTGGCGTGTGTCTCCTGTAAAAATCATCACTCCCGGACTGATAGTAGCCGCTGCGCATGCGCAAACGTGAAATGAACTGAAACTGACAAAAAAACACTATACTTTTTATCACTTACTTTCAAAATTATCACTAGGTACGAAAAAAATACAGACTTTCCCTTATGAAACTTCGAAAACGAATAATTTATTTTTCCCAATTATTTCAACTCACATGTAATAATAAATATCTATTTATATTGTATTTATTTAATACATATTTATATTTATTAAAATATATACATATTTATAAAAATTTATTGCTCAACTCTAGTAATATTAAGCCTGAAGACTGTCGTTTTGACTCAAGGAGCCTTAAAGTTGGACTGCGTCTGAATTTTTATTTAAATATTTTCCTTTTGAATCGATTTGGGTATTTTGTGTAACCTTGAAACCTGGAGAAAACTGTTCAATTTCTCCCTTGCGAGGGAAAAACATTAAATCATGTTTAATGTTTTTCCCTCGCAAGGGAGAAATTAGATTGCCGATCACTCAGCTGATCAGTGACCACTCAGGCGCCTTCAGCATTCTCCATTGACCCTGCTTCTCAAATTTCAGCTTCCTGCGTTCAACAGGAGAGAAAATGGCCTTGGAGCTCACTCAGCTGATCAGTGACCATCTTGGTACAACTAGACCCCAAATGGAGCCGATATAACGTGGTAACTAAGAAATCGGTCCGTGGTAACTGAGAAAAAAAAACGTTGCAGATTTGCGTGTCGGAATTCACAGAACGACCCCCAGCCCTAAAACATTAAACATGTTAAAAAAATTATTTATTCAAAATTTATGTTTATAAATTTTATAAAAATATATTGAAAAATTGTTTTTAGAATCATATGGCCAGAAGTTGACATTTAAATTCTAATTGAAATGTTGGCTGATGCGGACAGTTACCTTTCAAAATGAAACTTACCTCCTTGACGGACTCGGAACCAATATGTTAAAAATATTAGCAGCTTACCAGAAGACAAACACGTACGTTTATGCACATCTACACCCAACTATGCTTGGGGGCGAAAATGTACAGAGCGAGACACGAGAAAACCTCATAATTTGCATTCATGAATAATAAAAATTGCAGACTCGGTTCTTATTTGAAATGTTAATACCGTAGTGTAAATAAACCTAGCGGTCACTCACTAATTAGTACAGCTAGCGTTTCCACGTACTGTCTGTTAAAGGCATTTTGACCATAATAGCATTGAGTGGGTACAGCTTTCGATGTAACAGAACGTCACATTGGTGGTTTTTCGTTGAAGTCTCGGTGGAGCAAAACATCCTCCTAAGCTGAAGGGGAAATATCCCCATGCAAATCCGATTCAAATAATTTAATTTACTGTTCATCCGAATCCGTGGAAAAAATTCTGCCAAGCGATTGACCAGTATAAGTTTCTACAGAACCAAACAGCAGAAACAACAGAACCAAATGAAAATAATATAGAATTCATTAGTCGGTGATATTCATACTCTAAAATTAATGATTTAATAAGGAACATGAACTTCAAAATCAAATTGCTCTATTTTATTTAAAAATCAAACAATTTTTTGATCGTTGTAAAATCATCGTTTGATCATAATAGATGTTGTAAAATGTTTTGATATTTCAGAATTCCAGCTGTTTAAATTGTTATGAAATTCATCATCAACTATTTTGGTGCTAACGAGAAATCGATGTTTTATGAAAATTAAATTAGTTTGCAGACGGGTACTTTTATGTGGGACCATCCAGGGACTAGTACAAGCAACCTGAAAATGTAATCAAAATCGGATCATTTTTCGCATTGTTGTTTCTGGGAAGAGGAATTCGTTGTTTTTCCGCTTTCCCTTAATAGAACAATGCGATTCTTACGTACAATACAAATCTGGTTTTGGAGCCTAAATCTTACATATTGTTTAGTAATCCACGAATTCCAGGGGTCGTCCCATTGGATGAGGGGACTAAAAAACTATCAGGTTTTGAGCGATTTTGGACGGAATTTGAGCGATTTTGGGCTGATTTTCGAGCGATCGTAGAACTGAGAAATACTCGTACCATACGCAACTGTTAGCCTAACAACAATGAGACTCGAAGGGGACTGTCAAGAGAACAACCAATTTCTTGATAATTGCATCAAAATCAAACAATCATTCTGGTGACGCAAAATATAATGAAAATATTTGAATTTTGAAGGACCCATATTATTCGATCTGTTGCAGTAATATAAAAGGTTCCTGTTTTCCGACAATGAGGAAGCAAAACGTGTATGAATATACCTAGATACAAAGGAGTTACATTCATGAGAGGTTTTTCTGCCTTTTGTCTACTTTCCTTTTTACTTTTCAGTCTAGTTGAGGAAAGTATTAAATTTGACTGATTAAGTCGTGGAAGTGCGTAGGTGGAGCTGTTTTGGTGTGGTGGCAGGAGTGAGTGAGCGAGGTAACCTTACGTGCGATACCTTAATGAATTAAACTCGTACCTTTGGATGAGGGGACTAAAAAACTATCAGGTTTTGAGCGATTTTGGACGGAATTTGAGCGATTTTGGGCTGATTTTCGAGCGATCGTAGAACTGAGAAATACTCGTACCATACGCAACTGTTAGCCTAACAACAATGAGACTCGAAGGGGACTGTCAAGAGAACAACCAATTTCTTGATAATTGCATCAAAATCAAACAATCATACTGGTGACGCAAAATATAATGAAAATATTTGAATTTTGAAGGACCCATATTATTCGATCTGTTGCAGTAGTATATAAAAGGTTCCTGTTTTCCGACAATGAGGAAGCAAAACGTGTATGAATATACCTAGATACAAAGGAGTTACATTCATGAGAGGTTTTTCTGCCTTTTGTCTACTTTCCTTTTTACTTTTCAGTCTAGTTGAGGAAAGTATTAAATTTGACTGATTAAGTCGTGGAAGTGCGTAGGTGGAGCTGTTTTGGTGTGGTGGCAGGAGTGAGTGAGCGAGGTAACCTTACGTGCGATACCTTAATGAATTAAACTCGTACCTTTGGATGAGGGGACTAAAAAACTATCAGGTTTTGAGCGATTTTGGACGGAATTTGAGCGATTTTGGGCTGATTTTCGAGCGATCGTAGAACTGAGAAATACTCGTACCATACGCAACTGTTAGCCTAACAACAATGAGACTCGAAGGGGACTGTCAAGAGAACAACCAATTTCTTGATAATTGCATCAAAATCAAACAATCATACTGGTGACGCAAAATATAATGAAAATATTTGAATTTTGAAGGACCCATATTATTCGATCTGTTGCAGTAATATAAAAGGTTCCTGTTTTCCGACAATGAGGAAGCAAAACGTGTATGAATATACCTAGATACAAAGGAGTTACATTCATGAGAGGTTTTTCTGCCTTTTGTCTACTTTCCTTTTTACTTTTCAGTCTAGTTGAGGAAAGTATTAAATTTGACTGATTAAGTCGTGGAAGTGCGTAGGTGGAGCTGTTTTGGTGTGGTGGCAGGAGTGAGTGAGCGAGGTAACCTTACGTGCGATACCTTAATGAATTAAACTCGTACCTTTTGATCCTGCTTTAATTAATCACCCCATGGTCCGATGGCAATCGCCGGCCTTCGTGGACCCCACATTTCAAGCAGGAGCCCGCGATAAGGCTTTTCCCCCAGCGACTACCTACTGTTTCAGCTGAGAGGCCGACGGGGTAACAGTGTTAACTCACGTTTTGTTGGTGTTCTCAGTTTGCTGGTGTTACACAGTATTAATCCTCGATCGCCCGACCTGTCACAGTGCTGTTGAAGGTGGGCTGCGTGACCAGCGAGGGAGGAGGTACCGTGCGTCTTATCTGATCAGCTGATAACCCTTTCAGTCCCTTCCCACACAGTTATCAGCTCTATATGACGTGTCGTCTGCATTATACTCATCAATTTCAATTAACGCACCAAGTAAACATGGAGACAAAATCATTCGCTTTGCCGAAGAAGAACCTAATTTGACTAGAGTGCTAAGATCAGAAAACATATTGTTTAGTAATGCATGCATTCCAGGGGACGTCCCATTGGATAAGCATTAGATCAGTTTAACCAGTTGGTAAGTGATAAAACTGTTTCACTTGACGTAATTTATTTATTACTTTAGGCAAGAAATACTGACCCCCCCCCCACCATTATCCACCTTCTAGCTATCTATTATCCACCATTTCTAGCGGCATGGGAGCCTAGAATCTGAAGAGCATTTTAAAATCCATGATTTACGATACCCAACATGCGAATTCGAGTTCACCCCCGTCCACCACATCCCAGTCTGCCACCAAAGCGGAAATACGTCGTAACATTGAACTTTCATCTGTTAGTTTTGGTAGGCAGTCCATCGAAATTCACATCCGTATTCAAGGTGAAACACAACAAAAAAAAAAACACGAAATAAGCGGTTTATGGCATCATGGCACCATGTCCTGGCACCATGTTGGCACCACTATTAGTTCCATGGTGGTACAGAGAATAATTCATGACAATCCGGAGGTATAATGAGAACTTTTCCTCAATTTCAAAACTTGGGTACAATTAGTAAGTAGTAAAGGAACCGAAATATTGAAAAATCGGATATTTTGTGAATATTATCCCCCCACTCACCCCCTCCCCTTGCGAATTTTGGTACTCTGGTAAAATCATGTACAACTCGGGAAGTTATTTGAGTCAAACAAAAAAAAGAACACGCAAAATCGGTTGGAAATTGAGGCCTGGGCAGATTTTACAAGATTATGCACGCAAACGCACGTTTTTTAAGCATTAACCCCCCCTTTCCCCCTCTTGAAAAAGCAAAATCCGAAATTCCGGCGCCGTTGTGCACAACTAGATAGTTTTCCGCGTCGAAGAAAAAAAGAACCACGAAATTGGTTGAGAACTGAGGCCTGGGCAGAGTACACAAGATTATGCCCAAAAACGCACGTTTTTTGAGCATTAACCCCCCCTTTCCCCCCCTTAAAAGGCAAAATTCGAAATTCCGGCGACGTAGTGCACAACTAGATAGTTTGTCCGCGACGAACAAAAAAAGAACCAGGAAAATCGGTTGAGAACTAAGGCCTGTGCAGAGTACACAAGATTTTGTTACACACACACACACACACACACCACACATACACACACACACACACACACACACACAGACATACACCTATGGTTTTTCCGCGGATTTGGATTCAGAATGGTCTAAAACGGATTACTGTGTGGTTATTTTTTTTTCTGTTGAGTGTTGTCCAACTTCACCCAGATCGATCGCATAAGGACGCCCAAGTCTTACTGTGGGACGTCCTAAAAACAGA
>CM019178.2:3675287-3801765 GCA_009739505.2 Apolygus lucorum
TTTGGGAGTCATTCAAAATTTATGATTTCAAAAAATAACCGGGAAAACGGACCTCTTCAACGTGAAGCGGAAACGCTCGCTGATCGGCTGTTCGGATCGCCGTCCCTTCCCCTTATTGCCCGATGGAACGACGAAATCGTCTTATCTAAGGGGAAAGTAATCAAACAAAAACAGGGGAAACCTCATTTTCTCCATCTCTATTTTTTTTCTATTTTTTCTCTTTTGTTCTTCGATTTCGATTCCTCACTGGTTTCATGAAATGCTGCCTCCGAGGAGTATGCGAAGTGAGATTTCACGATCTCAGCGCTTCAAGCAGCCGTACATGAACTATTGCTGGTTGGCGTCATCCTCCCGGGGTTTTTTAAACGTTCATATTTTCAACACTGTTTTGTTTATTCGTAAATTAGGAAGTACTGGCTGAATGTTCGCCATAGAGGGTTTTTCGAGGTGCTGAATCCGATTTTGGGGTAAAAAATAAGTGAAATAAGTGAAATTCCTCATTGGTGCAGCTGGTCAACAATTTATTGTCCCCCACAATAAACAATTTCGAGATTCTTGTCGCTGTCGACGAACAAGGCCGAAGCCATGATTGTCCTCCCAATAACGTCTAGTGAAGTTTTGTCGCTCCCTCTAGCCATGCTGTGTCTTCTCCTTATTTATGCTGCAGCGGCATCGGACCGTAGATGTGTGTAGTCCGTTGTAACAAGTCTGAATGACAACTTTTAATGTTCAGAAATTCAGATCATTAGGGAAGTATTGTGGCGTTGCTAAGAAACCAGAGAGGATGATGGTCCGTAAAAAGAAACGTTTTATTACATCCATACTTTTCTTGTTTGGTTCCTGCAGGCTGAGTTACGGTTTTCGTAACCATAAATCCAAAGTCACCAGGTCAGTTTATCTGAGATATCGTGCGATAGGCGAGATGAAGCTGACACGAGGAGGCTGAATTGCTTGGTCCTGTTTCATTTGTTGATCTTCTTCCATGTGTGATGACTATAAGCGTTTTAAAAACGCGGGTAAAATTTGTAATACTCGTATCTTTCACTCGATATATCACTGGCTGAGAACAAATGAGGTGTCGTTTAGCTTTTTGTGAGTGAACTCTGCTCCTTATGATTTTTGTCAGTTCATTCTTACTCGTCATTTATCACACCAAGTTTCCTTATGATTTCCATGTTCCTGCAGTCTTCTACGGGTATCTCTGCAGGTTTCTTTGCTGAAGATAGCCTTCATCTGCAAATAGGGCAACCGTAAATGCAACCCTCCGTATGTCCATTGGATCATCGTGATACCAAATGACCTCTCAGTTGGTTGGTGCAAAGAGGCTGAACTGCCCTGAAGAAATATATTTTCCAAAGGTTATTCTGGCTATGTATTAATTTTATTTAGTAGACACAGAGCAGAAATACTTCCTTCGCCATCGAGTCTCAACAGTCAGTTTCAGAATAAACTACGCGAAATGCTTGAATGAAAAATAGGTCACGAAGTATAAATCTCCAAAATAAATAATTCCAGTGGGAACTTTCTTATCATTGTCAACTTTGTTATCTCGTCGTTCCCTCGCGAGTTTACAAATGATATTAAAGCTTATTTAGTCTTGCATTACGTGACGTTCACTTTGAAATTATTTACTATTCAATCTGACTATCTGACAGACCGAAGTGCTCTTAGCTGCTGCCTTATTTTCCCCCGAAGAATTCCACCATGTGTTTTATTTTCACCCTCTGAATTAATTTATAATCGTCACGTAAAAGACCTTAAAATAATACAATGTACTGGTACAAAAAACTAATTTAATTCTAATTCAATATACATGAAGATTGAACTAGTTATGGAATTTTCTTCCCAAATTATTGCAAGAAATTTGAAGATTAAAATTAATATTTTCCAAATGTTTAATATTTGAAAACATTAAAATTTGATATTTTCCAACCATAGTTTGAAAATTATTTAGTTTTGAGATTTAAATGTACTTCATATGAAAAAAAATGTTGAATTAGATTTCGAAGTTATGAAATCAGCTTTGAGAACGCTAAAAATGTTTTTTAACGCTCAACTTGAATAAGAGGATTCCTGTAACATGTAATTTGGATAATCGAGTCCCCTTGCCGTAAGAGCGAAAGCGTAAAGCGGTGATACGTCTTTCTTTTTGGTCTTACGTGGGTGTTGTGAGGAATTCATTCGCGAACGCTTTATCGGGTATGGATATGGCAGTGTTGCGCCCGCCAATTGATTGGAATACCAAACAATTCCCTCACAAGCGCGTCTTCTAATAGGATACCACCCTTGAAACGCCTGGTCAGATTTACTTCAGGGAGGTACCCTTAATATTTATGGCCGTTGGAGGAGCTCCACTTGCAGAAGAAAACAAATTAACGTTCATTAAAAAGGTTGTTAGTGTTTTGAAATAGTTACGTGGGTATTTTCACCAAAATCGGAACGAATTTATGCTTTGTGGCATGGTGGAAGTGTTTGTACATTCAAAATGACATTTATAAGGTATTCAAGTTAGTTTGCGGTTCTGAAGCGGATGTATATCTTATTGAAAGTATCCTCATACCATTTCCTCACCCTCATACCATTTCCTCTTGTATCAGCATAGTGGCTTGAAGATAGGCACCAAAACCTGGCACTCTGATGACCAGTTATGTTCATGTTTACGTGGATAGAAATGGTATCTTCTCGCTCAAGTGGTAACTCAACCAGCTATGATGGGTTGATTTGGACCGATCAATGGTTCGATTATTAACCACAGCATTAAAGCGATTAATAGGGAAATAAAACAATAGGAACAGCGACTGATACTGGAAACCGACCTGATCTGCAAAGTCGATTTTAAACTGCAGCAAAAATACAAAAATAATTTACGATATTCACGAAACGGGCATCCTAGAAATACTAGAAATATCTTAGTAAAAATATCCTAGGCATACTAGAAATTAAATGGAAAAAGCCGTTTTCACAATTTGTTGGGTGGGTTAAAACGACAAAAATCCAATCATTCGAGCTGTGTCCTTGCGAATACGAGGTTCCCGTAGAAAAGTGCGGCCACTTGAATTGGAGGATGGTGCAGCCATTCCACTGTTGGAAGAAAACACTTATGACCCCCCCTCAAAAGAAAAAATAATGTTACGGTTGAAGAAAATTATACTAAATGTATACCTACAAATAATTTAAAGAACGAAATTGAACTGTCTGTTTCTTTTTTCATTAATTCTCAGATCTCTCGAACTTCCACCGTCCGAATCCATTCTCGCCGTTCTTCCACATAAAACGGATAAATCAACAATTTATGTTTTACGTCCACCTCCACCTCTGGGCAATTGTCGCAGTTTGGGGTGTCCTTGACAGCTACCAAGTGTAAAGAACGGTTTATCATGCCGTGGCCGGTTCTCATCCTTACCAGCTGCACAATTTCGGGTCTCGAAAAATTTATATTTTAATAATTGAGTAGAAATACAAGTGGATTTATCCTTTCCATAAGGTGGTCACTCATCACATACGTAGTGGATTTATCCTTTCCATAAGGTGGTCACTCATCACATACGTATCGGTAACTTGTATTGACAATCTCAACCCACCGCTAAGCTGCGTTGCAATTCCCATTAAAAAGACAAAGAGCTTGAGAACTCCTTGAAAATGGAACAGAACGCAGAAAAATTTCTGGTCGTTATGACTTGTTAATTTCTCGAAAGCTGGAAACTTCTAAAAGGCCATCAAAAGTTCAACTACTAACTAGTTAGGCAAATCCTTTCAGGCACAAGTCGAATCTCCGGTATTTGAGAGGAGACCGTCAACTTCTCAGAGCTAACCTGCTTCAATTTATTCAAGTGGTCTTTTAAAACTCGTGTTTTTGAAGGCGCCCTCAAAATTTAACTTCGGATTTTGTTTGAACACCGAAAGTTGAGGAATCCGTTTCCTTTTACGAGTTCTGGGTAAACATTAATCGCGTTCTCATTTGATTTGTAATGTCGCCAAATAGGATGTTCAAACGAGAGAAATCCCACCGGTGAAAAGTTCAGGCCCTCCAGGTAATATGGATGGATTAAAATCATTTTTGCCGTTCAATATTTTTGTTGCGTTGTGTGGTTTGAACGTTAGGCCTTTCGTGACAATGTGACTGCTCAGATGAAACATTCTGGCTACGTTGCAGAAAAAAATCGACATGAATCGTACGGCTTTAAAAATTGGTTGTGAATCGTATTCCCAATCGTATTTCCATGTTCTACCAATTCAGCAGACAGCCGGTGGTCCGTGGGCCCGGCAATAAACTACTTTCTAATGGTCTTCCACTCCCTCGCCAGGGTCGTTTTAGTGCCTTAACGTGACATAAGGCGGGCTCGGGGTGACCCGCAGTTTGCATATCGGGCCACGAAGCAGATATAATACGATATATTAAAGGAAGGTATAATCTGATCGCTCGCGGAGGGGAGCTGCTAATTGAAAAAAGGTGGTAACGATAATTCCACACGCTAGTGGTGTTTATGGAGTCTCTCAAGTTACTTCAAAGTCTTTACTACTGATTCCTGACAACTTGACCTTGTAGGTAGTGTCTGTCTAGAAATCTACACGGTGTGTCTTTCTGTACTTGTCACATCCAATTCACTACTGTTCGCAGATAAAAAGAATGCGGCTGGCCAATTTTTCAAAGGGTATACCTGCTAACATAGACGACTACCTGTTCCAAAATCTTAGGTAGCCTGGTGAGTCAGGCTGGGGAAAGGGCCGAGCCTCCATTTCTCAGACCTTCGTAATTTGGGCATTGAGCAACTCGAGTCATAATGAGTTAGAGAGCCCCTTCACTCTGCCAATTGTTAGGAAAGAATTCCATCTCGATTGTGAGTTCACTTGCCTTTCAGGTTTACTCTTCATTCGTCTTTAAAATTTGAAAAAAAGAACCATCCTTTACTGGAAATAACTTTTTGTTGGAAAATGGGAAATTTGGCGCCCTTTCTAACGGTGACCCTATTTTTACATGTTTGCAGTAAATTAAGGTGTAGTTCTAGTAATTTTAGTGACATGTTCAAGAACACGAAAAAAATTTGAAATTGAAAAAACTTGGAAGAACAAGGGGTTAAAACAAAGATGCTACGATACATTTTCTTACTTAATTTAGATGTACGATCGATCCTTGGATATGTTTGGTCGATACCCTGTATATAATTGGGTACCACTACCTTAAAGTAAGCGAACGGTCTGTGAAAATTAATCCTTCTACTTCATCATTGGTCGGTAGTCAACAACCCTCGGTCTCATTTTCCCTGGCTTGAGTGGCAGCTAGAAGAAGGAGAATGTTTTTGGGACTGTAATACATAAGGACACCTCACCAAACCATCCGCATTCTTTCCATCTGCAAACAGTACATTTTTGCTCCATCTTTCATTTGAAAAGTGGAATACATAAAGATCGCGAGTCAATATTTTTCGCCTCTACGTTTCTCGTTGGAATTTTATGAGAATCATTTGGAAGTAGAAGGTGCATCACATTTCCAGGATGATCTACTGCAAATTTAGTTTGCTAAATGATTAAAACACTTACTACGCATGAGATAATGTGATATATCCTCTAAACGAACATTTTGATATTTTCATGTCTTTGCTTTGGCACATGAACTGAAAAATCGTCACGAAAACTAAGCAAATCTTGCTCACGCGACCAATAAATAAAACAGACTCACTGTGTTGCGTAGAGAACAATCAACAACCTTACATTTTGCTTTGGCACATGAACTGAAAAATCGTCACGAAAACTTTGATGCTTGGGTTGAACTAACAACCTTACTTCACTACCTTGTTGTGTACTGGTTGACATGAAAATGTCCCAATGTGTTGCTGACTCGTATACAAGCATTTCTGAAGTTTTTTACATCCTAATTTAGCTCTTGAAGACCTTCAAGTATACAGAGTTTTGCTAAAACTACTATGCTTCTGAGCAGAGTGCTGATTTTTAACACAGAATGTGTTTTTGCGATGACCTACCGAAAAAAAATCGTCACGAAAAAGCGACAGAAAAAACCGTTACGCGCCTTTTATAATGATTTTCACGTGCAACCAAGCCGTTGGTAAGGAAATAGAACTCCCGCAGTGTTCATTGCACAGAAATTGTTCACCATTCGTTGGAAAGCTCTCAATTTATATAGTATTTTTCTTGTAGTTACATATTTATTTATATAACATTTATAGGGTTTTAGACCAAATTAAATGTCTAACAATTATTTATTTTATTATTGCCAAAGACTCCACATTTATTATTGTTGTTTTTTATTTAACGGATGACTAGCATCGCAAAAACACATTCTGTGTTCCTATGATTTCATACAGAGTATGGAAAAAGAAATAAACCGGGGGGTGCAGGGGGGCGGAGCCCCCCGCCGAGGCGCAAAGCGCCGAGTTTTTTCACTGATTTTTTTCGGGTCCTGGTGATTGAAGACGAAAAGTTACTGATGCTTCCTAGAACACCAATACCTTAATGGTTTGTAGCGGATGGTAGCAACTTCCTCTTTCGTGGTAGCTTTCTGCAGAGTTGCAGCTCACACCTTCCTAATCCTAGTATAATAGTGGTTTCCAGGACTTCAACTACGTCTGGTTAGCATAACCTTAATGCTTCAAGAGCACAATACATGTTTGTCTTCTGACATGTCTTTCCAGTATGTAAAGAATCCGCACTCCAATACTCAGATACCTCCCAAAAGATGAGTGAGAGTGGGAGTAGTGTCGATTTCCCACTCTAGCTATATCTGTTTTCCTTTTTCCCCAGAAAATTGAACTTATAATTTATGCATTCTAAAAATTCAACTCCTATCTCGAGGGAAGCTCACCTTCAACATACAAATGTGAAACACTAGGAACTTTGCTGTGCCGAATGCTGGTTCTATCACGAACGTCTACATCACACGTACAGCATTAGTTCATGAATCCTCCGCCAGGGATAATAAAGTGTTTTTCCTTTGAATCATATTAGCCCAGGCGAATTAGAGAAAATAGGAGAAATAATTCATAGTAAAGAAATTTCTTCACCAGCGTCTTCCTTTACACTTGGTTAATCATACCTCAAAAGTCCCCTATGGTGGGGGGTGATCTCGAGGAGTGGGGGTAAATTTTCTCCATTTTTTTGGACTTTTTTTTCGGTTTTTGCCTATAACTCTAAAAGTAAGCGTTCTAGCGGATTTTTTACTTCTACCAGAATTAAAGTACATAAAATTTCCTACAATTTGCTCCTCTGACTTGAGTCTCTACGATTACGCCTTCCGCCGCTAGAGCGCGTTGAAAAGTAGGTATCATTATAAAAAATCAGCAAAAAGGTCTTTTTATGCTCTTTTTACTCGGAAATTTTCAGGAATTGTGTGGGTTGGCTTTTAGATGGTCCCCTATGAAAATCATTGCCCCCAGCCTGATCGTAGCCACTGCGCATGCGCAAACTTGTATTTCCTTGTTACTGCCATAACTTCTACATTTCCCATCTGATTTCGATTAAATTTTAAGGAATAATGCTGGTTGGGGTGAAGATGGTCCCCTATGAAAATCATTGTCCCCAGTCGATCGTAGCCACTGCGCATGCGCAAACTTGTATTTCCTTGTCACTGCCATAACTTCTACATTTCCCATCTGATTTCGATGAAATTTTCCGGAATTATGCGATTCGGGGCGGAGATGGGAAAATCATTGCCTCCTAGTTGAAAACACTCACTGTCTTAACTCTCTACGATTACACTTTACACCGCTAGAGCGCGTTGAAAAGTAGGTGTCACTTATAAAAATCAGCAAAAAGATCTTTTGATGATCTTTTTACTCAGGAATCATTCTTATTAAGCCTGATGACATCTTGTAATACATGACTTGTTTTCCGATCATCAGCAATGCTCGGACAATGACTTAAGAAGGTTTCTTGTAGGTATTTTTTTCACTTACATCCTGAAAAGTGTATCAATATCACATATTTTCAGCACCCTTACCTACAGTTAGTGAACTATAGGCTCCAAAAATTTAAAGAAAAAAATAAGAGACCAAATAAAATGATATGTTTAAACAGAGTATAAGTCCATTCACAGAAGTAGGAGTAGTAGTGTATTCACAGAAGGTGCGTGTATTAACAAAAGGTGTGGGAGGGGGAATCGGCCATCGATCTTTACAGGTGTCTGCTCTGCATCCGTAAAGAGTCTCCATCCACAGTCAACCTGAAAATTCAAAATCGGATCACAGTGAAGTAAGTGCCTGTAATCTTATATTGATAGATTGATGAGTTCATGCAGACGATTAGGATCAAACTTACATAGTGGTCTTATGGTTCCATGTAGACGATGTTCCATGTAGACGATGTTCCATGCAGACGATTAGGATCAAACTTACATAGTGGTCTTATGGTTCCATTCATCTTCTTCAGATGAATTGCCGTCGGCAAGTGGGGGGTTATTTGTGTAGGAACCCGAACAGTTGGAGCAGAGTGTTGAGCAGTGGATCCCAGCTCTGCGGCATCCACATCAACCACTACCGCAGCTTTTGGTGCAGCTGCAGAATATGTTGTGCAGAATTTCAGGCGTGGCAGGTGGATCCAAACTTGGAATAGCTGGATCCATTTGCTGATAGCATTTTATTTATTCACGCATTTGGTGGCCGTGACACCTCGTCAGCAATTTTCAGGAAAGGGAAGCTGACTATTGCAAAACTGGTAATGAAGAATCTCTCACTACAGAATGTCTCATACATTTTTCACTCCCCCACCTCCACGCTGGATGATGTAGCGCGAGCCGGGGAAACGATGTTCCTAGCCATGTATAGTTCAACACAAGGTGATCTGGATAAGCAACGTTACCTTGGTTTTGTCAAATCCACCACGAGAGTGAAGCCAGATCTCCCCTCCTTACCAGCTACCAGAGGATCTGCCCGGCAGCATTCATACAGAGTCTACTTCCAAGTTCAAGAATGGCTGGGCAACAAGTTGGAAGCAACAAATTGGGGTTGGAGTAGGGGAGACGATGGCTTCCTTAAACCAATTCCAAGTTTGGATCCACCAGCCACGCCTGAAATTCTGCACAACATATTCTGCAGCTGCACCAAAAGCTGCGGTAGTGGTTGATGTGGATGCCGCAGAGCTGGGATCCACTGCTCAACACTCTGCTAAATAGACTTATACTCTGTTTAAACATATCATTTTATTTGGTCTCTTATTTTTTTCTTTTCATTTTTGGAGCCTATAGTTCACTAACTGTAGGTAAGGGTGCTGAAAATATGTGATATTGATACACTTTTCAGGATGTAAGTGAAAAAAATACCTACAAGAAACCTTCTTAAGTCATTGTCCGAGCGTTACTGATGATCGGAAAACTAGTCATGTATTACAAGATGTCATCAGGCTTAATAAGAATGATTCCTGAGTAAAACGCTGCAAATTATTACACAACGGCTTA
This sequence comes from Apolygus lucorum, assembly GCA_009739505.2. Lineage (NCBI taxonomy): Eukaryota > Metazoa > Arthropoda > Insecta > Hemiptera > Miridae > Apolygus > Apolygus lucorum. The sequence goes on from CM019178.2 coordinate 3,684,691, forward strand.
TTATTTTTATATAGATCACTCGTCTACAAAATCACCAACCATCCAATATGAAGAGAAAAAGAAAAAAACAAAAAAAAATCAAAAAAAATCAAAAAAAAAAATCAAAAAACAAAAAAAAATCAAAATCACCAATCATCGATCGCATTTCAGTCAGCTCTAATTTGAACGGAGATTAGGCCTCTTTTGCGATTCACACTCGTGTTTTGATTTATATATATATATATTTCAATATAAACCCTTAAATTTTCGTAGGGAGCGAACGGTTTGTCCTACAGAGCTCCGCGTGGTCTCAAAAAATTCTATAGAATCTTAAATTGAAGGAAAAACAATACCTTTATATCGAAATTTTTTGAGTTAGGGCGTTTTCAAAATTTCAAAATTGATTTTGGAACCCTTCGGAGTGACCTACATCAACCAAAAGCTTCGGGGCACACTAGACCCCAAATGGAGCCTACATACCAAATTTCATCAAAATCGGTCAATGCTAAGTGGCAAAAGTGCCGCGTACGGCGTACGGCGGACGGACGGCCAAATTTTTATTCGATTTTTGGATTCTACGTACCTTGAAACGTAAACCATCAAATTTTGAGGGGGTGTTAAAATTTTTTTTTTCTTGGTCGATTCCAAAGGTTCATTATTGAAAATAATAAACCAAAAGACCATCAAAAGATCTTTTTGCTGATTTTTATAAGTGACACCTACTTTTCAACGCGCTTTAGCGGTGTAAAGCGTAATCGTAGAGAGTTAAGACAGTGAGTGTTTTCACCTAGGAGGCAATGATTTTCATAGGGGACCATCTCCGCCCCGAATCGCATAATTCCGGAAAATTTCATCGAAATCAGATGGGAAATGTAGAAGTTATGGCTGTGACAAGGAAATACAAGTTTGCGCATGCGCAGTGGCTACGATCGACTGGGGACAATGATTTTCATAGGGGACCATCTCCACCCCAACCAGCATTATTCCTTAAAATTTAATCGAAATCAGATGGGAAATGTAGAAGTTATGGCAGTAACAAGGAAATACAAGTTTGCGCATGCGCAGTGGCTACGATCAGGCTGGGGGCAATGATTTTCATAGGGGACCATCTAAAAGCCAACCCACACAATTCCTGAAAATTTCCGAGTAAAAAGAGCATAAAAAGACCTTTTTGCTGATTTTTTATAATGATACCTACTTTTCAACGCGCTCTAGCGACGGAAGGCGTAATCGTAGAGACTCAAGTCAGAGGAGCAAATTGTAGGAAATTTTATGTACTTTAATTCTGGTAGAAGTAAAAAATCCGCTAGAACGCTTACTTTTAGAGTTATAGGCAAAAAACCGAAAAAAAGTCCAAAAAAATGGAGAAAATTTTCCCCCACTCCTCGAGCTCACCCCCCACCATTGGGGACTTTTGAGGTATGATTAACCAAGTGTAAAGGAAGACGCTGGTGAAGAAATTTCTTTACTATGAATTATTTCTCCTATTTGCCCATTTTTTGTCTAATTCGCCTGGGCTATATGAGATAAGCTCAGTTACCAATTTTGGTAACGCTTGAGATAATGCGATGCAGCTGATTCAAGGGACCCTAGCGGAATCCCTAGCGGAGGAAATATGAACTAATGCTGGAGGTGTGATTAAGACGTTTGTGGTTCCATCAATCAAAGGAACTCCTCAACATGTATACAAAATAATCAACCATTTTAGTGGTATTCTAACTTTGAATCAAATTGAAAGTAAAAGTGAATTTAAAGTTTGGGGTATTTTGAAAAGTTGTGAATGTAACACCTAACTGGGTATCTACATAAATCAGATTTTCGATAATGACTTCATTATCATGATTGCTAAGCTAGGTATTTATTTACGCCAAAAGTCTTATCCAACCCTCTCGTTGGAGGGTATTACAGGTCTACCCCACCTTTCGCTATAGTGCGATACTCCAGACTTTGCGTTACTGATGTGAAGCACGGCAACGAGATGCTTATCGTTTCCTCAATTAGTCATACAAAGACCCCTCGATAACCCGAGTAACACACGTTTCGGGAGAAACACATGACATAATGACCGCCCTCGACGTTGAAATACGCGAGTAACACACAAGGGCTTTCATGCTACACATGACTTTTTTAGCATCACACTTTCCATCTCGACTGCAGAATCTGGTAGTTTTAAACTCGAGTGTGAAAGAATGCGCTACAGTTAGAAAATTCGTTCCTCGTTTGGTTCTTCTTGTTATGGTTACGTTGTACAAATCAAGCAGTAATTGTCCCAAAATCATGTTGATAATAGGTGATACCATAAATAGAAAATTAAAGAGCAATCATCAACCAAAAGTGTTAATATGCGAATAAAATCGTTCAATGAAGTAACTCCCGCACATTATACAAATTTTTCGAAAGCAAACCCTTTTATCGCGGTGGTCATTTGTCTCTTGAAAATCTCTACGTTATGAAAGAGGCAAACAATGAGAAATTTCACCGAATTCTGTTTGCATTTTCCCTGAATAGTTTATGGTGTGGGATAGATGAAAATCGGAAAAACTGATTTTGGAAAAGAAATCTCCTGTTATATTTATTTATTGGGAAAAATTGAAAATTTATGATTTCAAAAAATAACCGGGAAAACGGACTTTATAAACGTGAAGCGGAAACGCTCGCTGATTGGCTGTTTCCCGAAGGAACCACGAAATCGTGTTATCGAAGAGGAAAGTTATCAAACAAGAACAGGGGAAACCTCATTCTCTCCATCTTGCTTTTTCTATTTTTTCTCTCCAGTTCTTCGATTTTGATTTTTACTGGTTTTGTGAAATGTTGCCTCTGAGGATACGAAGATTTCACGATCTCAGCGCTTCAAGCGGCCGTACATGAACTATTGATGGTTGGCGTCATCCTCTCGTTTTTTTTCAACGTTCATATTTTCTACACTGTTTTGTTTATTCGTAAATTAGGAAGTATGGGCTGAAAGTTTTTCGAGGTGCTGAATCCGATTTTGGGGTCAAAAATAGGAAATTCCGACGTGGTGAAATTCCTCATTCAAAAATATAATACCGGGCAGAGTAAAAAAATAATATTAAAATAAATTAAGAAACGATTACCCTTCCAGCAGGAATCTACAGTTTGAATGCGTATTTCTCATCCATACTGAAAAGACCGACCAAGAAGATAAAACTATGTTTTGCACAGTGAGGTTCATGATAACTTTACTGTAGCCCTGGAAACTACTATGTGAATGTGCAGATAGAAATAGACAGTTGTGGCTTTGCAGCAAGTTCAGGTGAAAGTGTGAAATTTTAAAACAGCAACCATTTCATCTTTCGTGGCAAAACTATCGAGGGAGAACGTGAACTCACTCTCGAACCACAAGCGGAGAAAACACCAATTGTCTTGGTTTTTACCATTGTCCATCCACTGCTTCATCACCCTGATAAGCAGGGTAAACAATGATGAATTCTGGATTTATCATGAACGAATTTTTGCTCTAAAATTCGCTAACCTTGGTCTTTTGACACTGATCGATGCGGCGTCACCCCTCGCAATCCGTTATGAATGCTCGTTTTCACTTTGGAAACGGATCCATCCTTCTCCACAGAACGAAATTAGTCTAAAGATGAACTTGGCTCAACAAGTTGGTCCAAAAGTACCCAGGACTGTCTTTATGGCTCAATATTTCCCTGCGGGTAAGAGCATCAAATATAACAAATGGTTAGTTAATTGAAAAAATTTGGACGTGTGGAACACAATCTACTCGCATACATATCAAAAAGAAAAACACCTTGAACTTGGCAGATCTCCAGAAAATAATCACTGAATCATGATTGCTTGATGGCTGATTGAACTAATAACGTTGATTCATACTCTCATTTCGTGAGGTTTCCGCGTGAAATGCTTGGATATACAGGGTTTCCAAGTAACTACGCTCCCCCCACTTATTTTCTCTAGTTGTGGACGAAAAAAAAATCAGACCAACAGTTGGTCTGATTTTTTTTCGTCCACAACTAGAGAAAATAAGTGGGGGGAGCGTAGTTACTTGGAAACCCTGTACATCCACTATATTCTTCATCATTTTGGTTTGTTATTTTCAATAATAAACCTTTGGAATCGCCCAAGAAAAAAATTGTTTAACCCCCTTCAAAATTTGTTGGTTTACGTTCCAAGGTACCTACGTAGAATTCAAAAGTCGAATAAAAATTTGGCGTATGCGGCACTTTCCTCAGTTAGCATTGACCGATTTTGATGAAATTTGGTATGTGGGCTCCATTTTGGGTCTAGTTGTGCAACGAAGATTTTGGTTAATGTAAGTCACTTCTAAGGGTTGAAATTTTGAAAACGCCAAAACTCAAACAATTTTGATATAAAGGTATTGTTTTTCCATTATTTTAATTGAATTTTTTGAGACCACCGGAGCTTTGTAGGACAAACCGTTCGCTCCCTACGATAAATCAGAAACACGAGTGTGAATCGCAAAAGAGGCCTAATCCCCGTTCAAATTTTAGCTGACCGAAATGCGAACGATTTTTTCTTCATGTTGGTTGGTGGTTACAATGGCAAAGTCGTGTTCTTTGCAGACGAGTGATCTACATAGAAAAGTAATAAACCTTTGTGTAATAATTTGCAGCGTTTTGCCTTAACATTCGCTAACCTTGGTCTTTTGACACTGATCGATGCAGCTACACCCTTCACAATATTTCCCTGTGGGTAAGAGCATCACATAGAACAAATCTTAGTTGATTGAAAGAATTTGGACGTGTGGAACACAATCTACTCGTATACACACCAAATTCAAGGTGTTTTCTTGAATTTGGCAGATATCCAGAAAATAATCACTGCATCATGATTGCTAGATGGCTGATTGAACTAATAAAGTTGGTACATACTTGTTTCGTGATGTTTCCGTGTGAAATGCATAGATATATACCTATTTTTTCTTCCCTCTAGTTCTCTTGAGCACTCCATGTTCACATCCACCTGTTTTTTTTTACAAAGTGTAGCCCATTCGCATGGACAAATGTTGTTATTAAGGGAGGATCAGCGTGTTTGGGAACGATCTAGGTAATTGAGATCCCTCTAGGGCCCATTTAACCCCTCCATCACACCCTCACCTCCTTACTCACCAACACCATTTTATTGGTCCCATCGGTGTCGCAGAGCCTTCACGTTAAAAGATTAATTTCCACCCCCTCCAGAAGCCTCTTCGTGGAATCGATTTGGCCTTTCACGGAACCCTCAATGCAGCTGAGTCTATCATTGACTGCGATCCTGTAGGGAAAGGGTTGAGAGGCAAGATTGGAGGTGGTTGCGAGGGAGAATGGAGGAGGGGGTCACTTTTGTATCGAAATCATCGTACTTAACGGGGAGGTATTGTCAGAAACACTTGTCTTGCTGGCGCTGGAAAATGCATTATGTTGAGATTCTAAAAGGGTCTCAACTTCTCCACTTCAACTCCTCCAACTTCCATGCTGTCCGACACTGTAAAGACAACAAAATTAGCTAATTATCGATAATTCTAATCAATATATGAATCTGTAATCTAGTCTTTAGGGCCGAGTGACAGGGAGCCCCTGATTTGTAAAGCTGATTGTTGGTCATCGATTGCGCTTCAACACATGAAGGTATCAAACAGCAAAGACTTGGAAAAAAAACTAGTATTTCTCGAATCTTTATTTTTCAGGAATGGAAGAAGGGTTTGACATTATCTCAACTTCCTAACTCGAAAACGTTGTAGTGTTTGGGTTTGAGGGCGAGGAATATAGGCCAGTCCTCTTATATGCTGTTGTCTGAGCGCTTTCGTTTATTACAACATCCTCAGGGTTATTTTAGTTATGTAGTTGTCATTTGTTCTTGGCATATGCTGTAGTTGTCCTCACAATTTTTTTCCTCATCTCTCACAATCATGTTAGGTATGCAACTACCTCTCACTTTTTGGACCCTGTTCTTCTTGTTTAGGTTGCTTTGTTGGTTTGTTATGCACTAAGAAGTTAACTTTTAAAATAATTTGGAGTTATAATGTTGTAAATTTCGTGTTTTAGGCGCTATAATCATAGAACTGGGCAATGCTAGGGTAACACTGTTAACTAACACTAACTTAACATTAAATTTCGATTTCTTATGGTCTTCACAAAATCGTCGCTCCCTTGAATGATCAATAGAAGAAAAGACATTTCTGAGAAAATTAGCCTCCAATTCAGTTGAGTCAAAACATGAAAGAAAGGGCAGCCTTTACCACTGAGTTCAACAAGTGGCTTGAATCAATAAAAAATTGAGCTCACTGCTCGATTTTTGTACCAAGAGAACTGAGTGAGAACAAACAGTTGTGTAATAGTTTGCTGAGTTTTCTACTGTAAGGTGGAATAAAAGTGTGGAAATTCTGATCACGCGGGAGGAAATGCCAGTTCGACGGACCTTGAAGCAAAAATAATTCAGCAACCTGAGATTATGGTCGGAGGGCAATCATTAGCTCTCTCCTCTGCAACGCCTCAAAGTTTGCGATACGTGATCCAGTGGTCGGGCGTATTTGAGAATCGCGTTGGCATTCGGGATTGTGACTTCCTGCGTCACTGACCTTGCTACTGCTTCTCTGACAGACAATATCAATCTTCTGACCTGCTGCAACGCTAGGCATATAAGCTTAATTTTTTTCAGAGAATGAGCAAAAAAATCAATTTTAGATCTTTCTGAAAAATTTTGGTTTTGGTTCTGTGTGTGCTGAATTTTGTGTCCCTGGCAAAACTGGTCGATGCCTTGTCCAATTTAAGTGAAATTGTCAATCTTTTTGCGAGTTTCACTATATAATTGCCCGATTTTGTCCATAGTTGAGAACTGACTCCAAAACGATTGCTCATTATTTATGAAATTCATCCTAATACTTTCAGAAGGAGCATAGGCAAAAGTTTGTCAAGTAGGAGAGATTCCTCGTATCCATAACCGAATTGCGTAGATGATCCGATGCTTAGGGGACCATCTACCCGCCAACCCACACAATCCCTGAAAATTCATCGAAATTGGACAATAACTTCGTATAATTCGGCCCGTTACAAGGATTTCTTGAGAGAGAGATACGGAACCAAAATTGTTCCGAAGGTCTAAAATGTAACACGTGAGTGGAAATTTTGATTATGGTGAAATTGTAGCATGGAACATACTTTAGCCATCACCTAACTGGGCAAAAACGTGACGAAACCGTGGAACGAAAGAAGCGCGGGATTTTGTAATGATTTTCACTTACAACCGACCCGTTTCTAGGGAAATGTATCGTCGTTAGTTTTCATCCCACAAAAATCGTTCGCCACTCGTTAAAAAGCCCTCTATTTATGCGTAAATTATATACTACCAACACAGCTGTAAATATGGACGAAGCTGAGATGTACCTCTGATCTAAAAGAACTGTAAACAACATTCGCGGTAAAAATCAACATCGTTCATATTGATGTTTATGTTGGTTGGCTTGGTTTTTACGCATGTAATCAAAAGATCTTGAACCTAGGCGAGATTTTGTTATGATCGCGGCCGAGTGCCAAAATGCTAAAACAAGAGCACCTTTCTGATTTGAAGTAATCCGTATAATTATGTTTTCAGTTAAAGTAAAATAAATAAACGATAGAAAATGTTTCAATTTTTCTGTCGAAGTTATGTCACCTAGACGTTTATGTATGGTGAGAACCAACTTCAATTTAGCGGATTATTATTTATGTAGTTGGCTGGCATCGTTTTTACCAAAAAGTAATCAAAGGATCTTGTAACCTAGACTTTTAGTCGCGATAACAATACCTTTGGGACATCAAGAGGTGAATGAAATGAAGAGCAATTTGAAAAGCAGACCCATAAAGAGCTAAATTTAAAAGACAGACAACAAATTCATAGTAAAAGGAAACAGCAAACAACAAAACACGGCTAAAGCATGTTTCATGTTTCTTGAATTTTAGCCGAAGGCTCTAAGCAGTAAGCATCCGGGGGTCCAGGGGGCTTGTCCCCTGGCGAGGCCCGAGTTTTTTTAAAACCTTGAAAAGTGAAAACAATGCTTCCGCTATCTTGGTAGACCCAGAAGAAAACAAAATCTTGGTTTTGGAAAACCATGTAGATTATTATGAAGGTCGTTGTGATATCAATTTTACTTTCCTATCTGATTGTTTCACAACTCATGATATTGTGCATGTGAAAATACGGGAGGAAGTTGATCTACAACATTTTGGTTAAATAATAATAATAATATAAATATTTCAATGTTCATTTGATAGTTTGGTTGAAGACTCAAAATTCAGTCGGATTGGTTGGTGATAAGTTTTTTCGTCATTCCGTTCCATACATCACCTGTTCGGAAGGTAGACTAGCGACCTCGTGATAGTGTTCCAATGCCAGGGACCGTCCGGCCAAGGACCAGTTCAGATAAGGTAGACGTACAAACATAATTATACCTACGAGTACGGGAATATTATTAGTTACCGGTACCCAATGCACTTGTAAGGCGCTTTTTACTCCTACTTGAAATCGAATTTAAGTCGAGTTTAGTGTAGACTGACTACAGATGTTTGGAAATGAATCCAAACAAGGTTCTTTTATATATATTTCGATGGAATTACACATTTTAAAAATAAAATGAACCTTTGAAAACGTCACTGATTTTCCGAATGTACACCTACCCACCGATATAAATAAATTGCGGATATCGATGAATTATATTATTATTGTAGTAATCACGGTTTTATACAACTATACACGATCAAAATTTAGTGTGGATGGTCCCCTATGAAAATCGTCGCCACCAAATTTAATATATTTTATCCACATCCGTAAAAGTGAAATCCTTGTAACAGCCATAACTACATTTTCCAACAATGTATATTCCCCTAAAAGGGTAGTGAAAGGTACTCAGAGATTGATGTTTTGAGATGAACTACTATGCATCGGATCTTCTATACAATCGGGTTATGGATACGAGGAAGCCATGTGCCACACCCACTTGACGGACATTTTTTATTTGATATCAAAGCAATCACTCCAACTTTATTCAATCAAAAAAAAAAAAAAAAAAATTCTCAAAATGCATTAAAAAACGCTGCAAATTATTACACAATGGTTTATTATTTTTTATTTTTCTATATAGATTACTCGTCTGCAAAGCCACCAACCATCCAACATGAAGAAAAACATCGATCGTATTTCGGTCAGCTATAATTTGAACGGAGATTAGGCCTCTTTTGCGATTCACACTCGTGTTTCTGATTTATCGTACGTCCAAATTCTAAATTCTCGTAGTGAGCGAACGGTTTGTCCTGCCGAGCTCCGGGTGGTCACAAAAAATTCTATAATTCTATAGAATCTTAAATTGAAGGAAAAACAATACCTTTATATCATAATTTTTTGAGTTAGGGCGTTTTCAAAATTTCAAAATTGATTTTGGAACCCTTAGAAGTGACCTACATCAACCAAAATCTTCGGGGCACAACTAGACCCCAGATGGAGCCTACATACCAAATTTCATCAAAATCGATCAATGCTAAGTGGCAAAAGTGCCGCGGACGGCGGACGGACGGCCAAATTTTTATCCGATTTTTGGATTCTACGTACCTTGAAACGTAAACCATCAAATTTTGAGGGGGTGTTAAAAAAAATTTTTTCTTGGTCGATTCCAAAGGTTCATTATTGAAAATAATAAACCAAAACGTCTGCCAAGTGGGTGTGGCACATAGCTTCCTCGTATCTACAACCCAATTGTATAGATGATCCGATGCACAGTAGTTAATCTCAAAATACCAATCTCTAAGTACCTTTCACTACCCTCATAGGGAACCATCTACACGCTAACCTGGGCAATCCTAGAAAATTTCATCAAATTCGGATGAAAAATGTAAGTGAGTACCTAGTAAGAATCTGGGGGTTTGAGCAAAGTGTCGAAGGTTAAAGATGTGATTGAATCGAAAAATGACTTAGCTTGGCTAGGAATCGAACACGGGACTCCTTGGTGGGAGTCCAATGCGCTACCTCTGAGCTATTGAGGCCTGGTGATGGGACAATTAGGATTTAAGATTGTCGCGTCACATATGTGAAATAACGCGGGGAAAAAATTGGGAGGGCGACAGACAGACAGACACGGAACCAAAATTGTTCAAAAAGGTCTAAAACGCAAAACTCGAGTGAAAATTTTGATTTTGGATAACTTTTATTTTCATCCTTGAAAAGTGAAACAAAGCTTCCGCTACCTTGGTAGACTCGGAAGCAAAAATTAATTTTACAAATTTATTAAATTTGCGACAGAATGAGCCAGAAACAGTCAGTTTCGCAATGGACTGAAGCAATTGGGACTGTCATTCACTCGTCTTGTTCTACTTGTATTCCTTGAAGCTCCAGAAGAAAAACTCATTTAGAGACGATACCTCTTTCATTGTATCGAGTCCTGTAACCATAAACTTACGTGTGCCACACCCACTTGGCAGACGTTTTTGTGGGTTTCTCTGTATCATCATTTTCTCAACAATGCAGGCAGGCAAAATAATCTGTAGGAGAGTGTTCTGTTTCAAGGAATGTCTGTTCACTGGTTATTCTCAAGCTGAGTGAATCTACTTTATTATGTATTTTTCAAGGTGTAAGTAATAACTTATACAATACCACTAGAAGGTCTCTGATTTAAATAGTGTAGTTCTTCATGACCTTTTTCCTCATGTAAGTTCAGACTCATCAATATCCAAGACAGTATATTCCTGATTTGATTCATTAATCGACTGACATACATTAGATAGCTCGAGGCTTCAGAACACGGAGCGACGAGGTGGATTTAAATTAGAGTAATCAATAGTTTCTCCAACTCTACACTCCTCTCCTCTACACTACCTCTCTCACACGTTCGATTAAAATTCTAAAAACTCCTTTTATAACTGTTTTATCGACAACGCTCGCTCTGTTCAAATAATGTGAATATTTATTTATTGAAGCGTAGAGAGAGTAGGAAGACGAGTAAGATAGCTCTGGGTTGTCAATTTGTTGTCCATTTAGTCCAAATCCAGTTGGAGGTCAACATTTTTCAGTTGTGTTTTTCCAAGTTGTTTCGTGAGGTTGTTCGTTTCAATTCCCATCAGTTCACCAGGTCAATGATTAACTCGCAAGTCGAGAAAACCGAAAAAGTCGGTTTGCACGCCACCAAGTTTTCCATCCTAGTCAATCGCGGGTGCCATGCGATCATGCGATGAACGTATCGGACAAGAAAATATAATATGATGGGTAGGTCCCAGGACCCACCTCTTTCCGTGGCGTTTTCATTGTGCATGTGAGTGATCAGCTCAGGGCCTTTTCAATTTATGTAGTTTAGGGGAAGTTGAAAGTATGGAGGAGTATGTAGTAGGTGTACATTTCCCTATAGTCCTTTCTTATCAACATTGGCGCGAATATTCTCGATTTGCTGCTACTAGGTGCATATTGTTACACAATCTCTGTAAATCCCGATATTATACCTTCAACTGGAAGAAGAATGCGCCAATTCAATAAATAACTGGTAGTTGACTAGGTAGAAATGTTTTAAAATTTGTAGTTTAACTAAGGGTCGCTTGGGTTCAGCTGTGGCCAAGCGAGTTCCGCCATGTGTCTCATCCACTCATCTTAGTTATCGTAATACGTTATTATAAAAATTATGTGATTATTTCAGAAAGGCCTATCTGGGTATTTCAATATGACTTATTTGATTGATTGCAGAAGGATGAACGAGAGGTGATGGGCTGGAGGGGGGACGAGGGGCCCCCTGGCTATCCAATGACGTCTCCGGGCAACGTCTCGGCCGTCACCCTCCTGGTGCCCCCCTGCTCCGGGGGCTGGGCCCCTCTCAACCACGTGTACTTCCAGCTGGCCAACCTCTTCTACTTCCTCTCCTACCTCGCCCCCGCTGGACTCCACGGCCTCCTGTATCTCAGGTGAGTTTACATTAATTAGAGATAGAAATAAATTGATAAATAGTCCTAGGGCGGTCTTCATAGTCCTGACTCAAGTCAAGTCTCTACTCTCACTTAGCCAAGTGGAGTCCCACCCTCCATTCGAAAGTCGGTATTCATAAACCAAGTCAGGAGCACACTTGGCACTCAAGTGTGCCCTGGACTTGTGAAAGTCGTGAGTGCACTTGGACTCCACTCAGCCTACACTTGAGCTTGAAATGTTCAAAAATTGGCAGCCCTTGCTGTAATTATTGAGACTCCATGTCCTATATTCCAACATTTCTAATTATTTTGTTGGCCTTCTGTAGTGTTTCCCGCACTTTTTTTTTTGTAAAACAAAAAAATAATGAGCAGTAATTTTGGTTGACCGTTCATATCGTGAGCGCGCACTTGAGTAGAAGCTGACACTTCAAGCGACGTTCAAGTGCACGTCCATGAATTGCTCAAGTGGTAGATTCCACTTGTACCGTCACACTTGAGGGCAAGCTCGGACTTGAGTCAGGACTATGAATACGGCCCCTACTCTCTGTGGTTTTGAAGCTTACAATGAAACCTTCAAAATGATTGTACATGAATAGTCCGTCAATCGACTCAGTCGAATGGAAGTTTGGTAAAAACTGGAGGCCGAAAACTAAGTTTGTCAACTGTTAACTGTTATTTCAACTTTTCAAACAGTAAAACGAAATCCGGCTGTAACGGGACCACCATGAAACACAAGTGACCACTAGGAGAACACATTGCAGAAAAAAAATCACGCGAATTGTGTGTTAAACATGAAAAGAAGTACCCATCACACTCAAAACTGAGATATCCTCCAACTTGTTTTTAGATGATTTGGAGTTGGTCCAAAATCAAGGAAGTTCCTGAAGGTCTGAAGCTGTTGGAGTGAAGTTAGTTGTAGAAGAGGAGGTGTTGTTAAGTACGTAGTACCATACCAATTAGGTAGATCTTCTGATTATCTCTTCAACTCTCATTTTCTCTAATTCGGATTTATATCATACGTTAGTGCTTTATCTAACACTCAATACGATCGCTACTGTTATGAAGAACCACGTATATCTGAATCAGGAAAGCAGAAGTGTTCTTGGAAGTATGTGGAAAAGTCATGTAGGTAATCAAGATAAAATATTATTACAGAAGAAGGGAGTTTGAAGTCTCTTTTAATCTGTGGGCTTTGAATGATTGGGTTGAAGCAATCCCATGCTTCCTCGTCAAGCAACATGAAAATCCATTGATGTGACAACAACGCTATTTTATTTTGTATGGAAACCTCCCTGACCTTCAGCTGCTGAATTTCTACCATAGAGGTAGAAGATAGAGAGGAAACGGCCAATGCCTACCTACGTTGAGGTTTGGTCGGGAAATGAAAGTGAAAGTTCAGCCCCTTCTCGCCAGGACCGAAAAATAGGAGGTACACTTGCCCTCCAATTCTGTTTTGAAATACAATAAGTCGGAACAGGGGCCTCCAATCAAAAAACACACCGAAATAAACGTGAAAGAGCATCAACAAATCTATACATTCATGTGCATATCATGGAGCTACGTTGGAATATAATGGCAATACAGGGGCTGGATGTAAAAACGTATTTTTGCAGCACAATATTTTGCCTTGTTGGAATTCAAATAAACCACGATGTCATGTATCAAAAGAAGCTTCTAAGTACTTCCTTTAATGTGTGCTTCTATTGGAAAAAATATAGTTTATTAATTTTTGAACAGGTTGTTCTACTCTAACATGAATGTCCTCAAAGTCCACAAAGTTACACATTAAAGGAAGTAATTAAAAGTATTTTGTCTAAATCACACCTACAGCATTAGTTCACGTATCCTCCGCTAGGGATAGTAAAGCATTTTTCCCTTGAATCACCTGCATCGCATTATCTCAAGCTTTACCAAAATTGGTAACTGAGCTGATCTCATATGATTCAAAAGAAAAACGCTTCATTATCCCTAGCGGAGGGTTCATGAACTAATGCTGTAGGTGTGGTTTAGACGCTCGTAATTAGAAGCCTCTTTTGATACTTGACTTCATATTTTATTTGAAAATGAAATGTTGAATTCCAAAAAGGCAAAATATTGTGCTGCAAAAACTTTTTACTTCCAGCCCCTGTAATGCCTATTAAGGAGCTACGTTGGAATATATATTCCAACGTAGCTCCTTAATAGGCACATGACTGTATAGATTTTTTGATGCTATTTCACGTAAATGAGTCAAGGTTGAAAAAGTCATGGAAAATTGAGTTGAGTTGAAGCAACGTGAATACCTCGTCAGTGGCACAGGATTTCAACGCTTTGAAGAAAACACCAAGGATTTATTTGGAGTCATTCTGACCTTATCAGACGAAACAAACGCAGGCATGATTTCGAGACTTTCGAGGTAGATGTGATGACTCTTGGGAGGTGCTGGGTTCCTACTTGCTCAATATTGGCTGGCTGACTATGCAGAACATCGCTGGACAGCCAAAAATATTTTAGTGAGTCGTTTTCGAGTGACCGAAAGTATATTGAAGCACAGCAGGGTTCAGTCCGATTCATTTCTCGTATAGTTGGGGAACTGTTTGGGGAATTCGCTGGTGGAAATCGATGTGCATCTGTTCAATTTGTGGACCTGCTACATCAAACGGCTCTCCTTTGCGCTATTTAAAACTGCGACGTTGTATACTTTATTGCTTCCGAGTCTACCTAAGTAGCGGAAGCTTTGTTTTCACTTTTCAAGGATGAAAAAAAAGTTCTCCAAAATCAAAATTTCCACTCGCGTTTTACATTTCAGACCTTCCTGAACAATTTTGGTTCCGTGTCTGTCTGTCTGAGTGTCTGTCATGAATTTCTTGTAACGCGCATAACTATACGAAGTTATTGTCCGATTTCTATGATTTTTTCAGGGATTGTCTTCTCGGGTTGGTGTGTAGACGGTCCCCTATGAAAATCATCATCCCCGGACTGACAGAAGCGACTGCGCATACGCAAACATGAATTCCTTGTAACGGCCATAACTTCTACATTTTCCATCCGATTTCAATGAAATTTTCAGGGATATCACATATTAGTATTAAATACTATTAAAATCTAAATTTTAGATGATTTCCTATGAAAATCACCACCTTCGGACTGATTGTAGCCACTGCGCATTCGCGAATGTGAATTTCCTTGTAACGGCCATAATTTCTTCATTTTCCATCCGATTTCAATGAAATTTTCAGGATGTTACAGATTAGTGTTTAGATGGTCCCCTATGAAAATCACCACCTTCGGGCTGATAGTAGCCACTGCGCATGCGCAAAGGTGAATTTCCTTGTAACGGCCATAACTTCTACATTTTCCATCCGATTTCAATGAAATTTTCAGGGATATTACAGATTAACTTGTTTTGATGTTTTGAGATTAACTAATATGCTTCGGATCATCTATACAATCGGGTTATGGATACGAGAAAGCTATGTGCCACACCCACTTGGCAGACGTTTATTATCTTTCTTCGGTTTAAGCTGCTGTCTGTCCTCAATGTGCTTTTAAGCTTGAACTCGAACAAGTCTGTCTTCATATTTATTCCATCTATACGTTATAAGAATGATGTGTGATTTGGGGGTTTTGTGAAGGAGGCACAAACACTGTGGAAAAGATCGCTCGATTGTTATGCACCATTTTCCTCCTTAGGAACTGCGCCAGAATGTACCAGCAAAAACAAGGCGGGAAAGATTCTGTAACTATTATAAAATCTGTAACTATTATAAATTGTAGTGTGCCAGAACACAAGGTACACAGTTTTTCATTTACTTGACTTAGCATTGAAATAAGTTTTTAGAAATGTTGTTTAACAACTGCGAGTACTATAGAACTACCTATATATAGGTATATTATACTTAAAAAGAGTGTTTCAATTCTTTCTATGTCATCAAGTATAATAAAAATGGTTTTAAAAAGACCCAATATGCAAAAAATTGAAAAAAAAACTTTTTTTAAAATATATTTTTATTTTACATGTGTCACAGCATACTTACAGAAAATGTCAGACAAAAAAACCTCAAAAAAGTTCTAGCCTCACAAGAGCTTGGCAACATCGGATTTTCAAATCAAAGTTGACTAAATTGGATGTGATCTGTGATTTTAACGTTTCTCAGGCACAAAACACATATTTCCGTTTTCTGAAAACGGTTTTTGAACGGGGCTTAGTTACGTAAAAGCGACCAGACGAGATAAAATGTCAGGGAAACACCACCAAACACACCAACTCAGTAACTTCAATGCAATACAAAACTGTTTCAAAAACCAAAACGCTGCAAATTATTACACAATGGTTTATTATTTTTCTATATAGATCACTCGTCTACAAAATCATCAACCATCCAATATGAAGAAGAAAAAAAAAAATCAAAAAAAAAAAAAAAAAAATCAAAGAAAAAAATCAAAATCACCAACCATCGATCGCATTTCTGTCAGCTCTAATTTGAACGGAGATTAGGCCTCTTTTGCGATTCACACTCGTGTTTTGATTTATATGTATATATATATATATTTCAATATAAACCCTTAAATTTTCGTAGGGAGCGAACGGTTTGTCCTACAGAGCTCCGCGTGGTCTCAAAAAATTCTATAGAATCTTAAATTGAAGGAAAAAAAATACCTTTATATCAAAATTTTTTGAGTTAGGGCGTTTTCAAAATTTCAAAATTGATTTTGGAACCCTTAGAAAGGACCTACATCAACCAAAAGCTTCGGGGCACAACTAGACCCTAAATGGAGCCTATGTACCAAATTTCATCAAAATCGGTCAATGCTAAGTGGCAAAAGTGCCGCGGACGGCGGACGGACGGCCAAATTTTTATTCGATTTTTGGATTCTACGTACCTTGAAACGTAAACCATCAAATTTTGAGGGGGTGTTAAAATTATTTTTTTTCTTGGTCGATTCCATAGGTTCATTATTGAAAATAATAAACCAAAATAACACAAAAATGAACACCTGTAACCTTCGCCTTCGTCTTTTTGATGTTAATTTGTTATATACATCCATGAAATGAAAATAGATTCATCGAAGTGGTGTTTGATGGTGGTGTATCCCCGTTTTTACTAAATCTCTCCTCCTGTAAAACCATGTTTTTTGGTACTCGGGTTAATTTTTCTCAGGAACTAAGAAAGATATCGCGATGGGGTTTTTTCCTAATTGTAGGTGTGTTTGCAATGGACAATTTGAACGCAAGATATTTTTAGTTGATTCATTCTATAATTGACGATCAGTAGTATTGTCATTCTGACAATGATATGAGAATGTTATTGATGCGCTACCCTGCGCTGCGATGTCTGGTATTCAAAATTGTCCTGTTTTTCAGGGTAGAGTGTGCGTAAAAAACTCACAGACAGTGGAAGCATTTGGTTCAGAGACCAATTAACCGACTGTACGACCCAGGATTCGCGTTAACCCTAATAAAATCCGTTCACTATTACCCCGAATGGCCCTATTTACTCCCCCTTTGCCTTTCTGGTCGTGTAAGGGTAGTAGAAACTCAACACAAGGTTATTTTCGCTTCAAAGAAAACGTTTTGCGCTTGATACTCCCCTTTGCTAGCACGAGTTATCAAAGGGAAAACAAACCGCTTCCTCCCGCTTTCACAACTTCCATACGACGTGGAATTTTATCCGCGAGTCCCGGAATTTCATTACAGACTAAGTTTGTCCTGTTGGGCTCAAAACTCGTTAAAGAGACGTAAAAAACCGCTGCTCGAGTTCAACAGACGCTCTAAATTCAGAAAATGACAAACTCCACGCCCCGAGAGGGAAATTCAATAAAGAAGCTCAGACACGCCGCGAACCATTATAAGCGGTGTCCCGCGGGCTTTTTCAGCACCCCCCCAGGGCTACAAAAGTAGGGCATTAGTCTGTTTGGTTAACCAGACACTAGCGGGAACCTATGGGGGATTTGGGTCGCGAAGCTGGTTCCGATTTGATAAGTTGAATGAAGCTCAACCGCAGTTAAATCCACTGTGTGACGCGGAGGAACAAAACCGACATTCGAGAGGATATCACAGTCTTTCAACATACTAGAGTGTGCAATAAATTTCAAAAACTTGAGTTGGAAATTCAAGTCCTTTTAAAAGTTAGGTACCTTTATTAATATGCTTTCCTATTTACACCATCATAATAATCTAGGTTACTCACAAAGAATTATTTCCACTTTTCAAGGTTATAAAAAAGTTCTCCAAAATCAAAATTCCTACTCGCATTTTATGTTTTCGACTTTCCTTAACAATTTTGGTTTATGATTTTCAATAATGAACTTTTGGAATCGACCATGAAAAAAAAAAATGTTTTAACACCCCCTCAAAATTTGTTGGTTTACGTTTCAAGGTACGTAGAATCCAAAAATCGAATAAAAATTTGGCCGTCCGTCCGCCGTACTTACCCCACTTAGCACTGACCGATTTTGATGAAGTTTGGTGTGTAGGCTCCATTTGAGGTCTAGTTGTGTCCCGAAGATTTTGGTTGATGTAGGTCACTTCTAAGGGTCCAAAAATAAATTTTGAAATTTTGAAAATGCCCTCACTCAAAAAATTTTGATATAAAGGTATTGTTTTTCCATCAATTTAAGATAGTATAGAATTTTTTGAGACCACGCGGAGCCCTGTAGGACAAACCGTTCGCTCCCTACGAGAATTTTAGGTTTGGACGTACGATAAATTAGAAACACGAGTGTGAATCGCAAAAGAGGCCTAATCTCCGTTCAAATTTTAGCTGACCGAAATGCGATCGATGTTTTTCTTCATGTTGGATGGTTGGTGGCTTTATAGAAAAGTGATCTATATAGAAAAATAATAAACCATTGTGTAATAATTTGCAGCGTTTTTGTTTCGTGTCTGTCTGTGCGTCTGTCATGAAACATGACTTTTTCAGGGATTGCGTGGTTTGGCGTGTAGGGTAGATGGTTCCCCATGAAAATCATCCCGGATCAATTGTAGCCACTGCCCATGGCACTTTTCACCCAATTACGGAAAAACTAAATGAAAAACAGTGGAAATTATTACCTCATTCCCAGAAATCTGTTACGATAGCCTTACCGCCACCTGGTTGCCATCTTAGGCAGATTATTTAAAAGTCGATGGAGAGAATGGCCCCCACCTACCCTAATATAAAATGTATAATTATTCCACCAATTCCCCATTAGCTCAGATCATCAGGGTTCCTTCGCCACATTATCAATTTACAGCAAGACAAAAATTTTAAAAATACATAATTTATGGACATAATTTTAAAATTTACAAAATTATCAAAATTCAAAAGAATTAGGTATATTACGAGTAGAAGAAACTATTCTATTAATATAGTTTTAATATTACCTAAAATGAAGGGTATATCAAATCTATCAGCCGGTCTGTGCGACCATAATTGATGGCATGCCTGCTAATTTAAATAATTGTTATTATTTAGAGCGTTTCGAAGCAACTTTTAGTGAACATTTTCAAGTTGTAACATGACTTGAATTATTTTAGGATAACTGACTAGTTCATTGTTATAACTTTTAAAATCTTCCTCTCGAAAAAATGGTCTTTACACTTGAAACTTACATGGCTATCGTCCTAGTACGTATGTAGGAAGAGTTCTGAGATTTGTTTGATGCCCAGGAAAATCTCAGCTGGTAAGGTGGTTTCAGCATTGTTACATATAATTTTGGAATTTCAAGGTCTGACTGACAATGATGGAAATAATATATACACCACTGCCCCGAAAAAAAGAATAGAAATAAGAAAGTCTGCCAAGTTGAATGGCAATAGGTGCGGCTTCCTCGCACAGAATAAAGTGGAAATACTGAATTAGTTGGTACAAAAATGATTGATTGTTGAATATTGAGCACTAATGAATTTGATAATATGAATCATGATTTTTAAGATTAATTTCATAGATATCCATATTGACTAACAACACGATTATGTTGATAAAGTTTTATTTTTATACTGATGAGAAAGTAATTAAATCAATATATTAATATTATATGTGGCTAAAAACAAAACTGTTGCATAATATGCAACATAATATAATATATTATATTATATGCATTTTACGGGAATGGGGAAACTCTTCAAGAGCGAAGGGGAAGTTCACCCCAACAGTGGTGGACTGCCCAGCATTGGGCCTACCAGCTAAAACCCCACTCCCTCTGCTTAGGGCTCACCCCGGAACCACTTGTACAGTATTACTCCAGGGTGAGCCCTTTTTCTGTGCCAAAAGGCTGCTCCTACTTCTGCTCTCCAGTCTGATCTCCCCACCAATTCTATTCCTCATCTTCTACCTCCCATCTTCCATCCAGCTTTTTTGATTTGAGGACTACTGTGACAAATACTGCCATTGCGTCCTAGCTCGACTTGTTCTTAATCATCTCATGTATTATTGTCTGTGGACACAACGTTCCGATGACCTCTTCTGCACTCCTCCTCATATCCTCCCGTTGTGGGCATGTGAAGAAGGTGTGGCAGACATCACCCTCTTCTATCCCACAGTAACTGCATTCCGGGTCAGTGGCTTTCCCGATCTATATATTATATGCAATAATTTTGTTTTCAACCATTCACTCTAGAGTAAAATTGGACATTGCGAAATTGATGTTTTATTTATTAAATTGATGCGATCTTCATCGGGCTGTAGGGAAAATTTTTGATTTTGAGGGCCATTTATTAACCTACTACATGAGTATTATGCGCAAAATAGTTCAAGTATTTTGTTTTCGAGACTTTTGAACGTTTTTGAATATGATTTGTACATAATTTTATTATAAAAAGGGAAATTGTCTGGAAATATTTTTATTGTGGGCTTTCAGATGCACGTTGATGGTGGGATGCGCCTTCACGGCTCTCTGGGGAGCGACCGTCCTCTGTTCGATGGACGCCCTTCTTTGGAACGCCAATTTCGTCATCATCAACCTCGTCCACATCATCGTGCTTCTCTACCGCCTGCGCCCTGTCAAGTTCACCAAGGAAGTTGAAGAGGTGAGGGATTTTCGCGAATTCATTACTATTCGTTATGAAGCATTGAGCACTGGTAGGACCTATAGATGATAGTTATGTGTACTTGGGCTGTGAACTCGTACATTTTATTTCTGCTATAACAAGACGAGCGATAGTGGTGGTCTTTAAAGGTAAAACAAACTTTCCCCATGGTAAAATCCAATGGATTTTCGGGCTATTACTACGGTGGATAATGGGGTATTTCGGTGGGTCGGAAATGTAGGTTTTTGACTTCAAATTTTGAATCAGTACCATCAAAAACCTATATACTCAGACGTTTGAAAAAAAAGGCGGGCCTCCCTGAACACCTGAAGGCGAGCAACTTGATACGTCACACCGTGCTGCCATCGTTCAAATCTTCAACTTTTATTAGCTTCGCTAATTTCTTCTAAACATTTTCTCGACGACTAGACCCGATTTCCGTTATTCCTGAACCATAGGTACTCTTTTGAAAAAAAAAAAAAAATTATAAAAATTGACTGAAATACCTACTTACTCTATTAGCGATAAACTCCGCACTAGGTTCCTAACTAAAGCTTTTTGAGTAACACTGATCTAGTTTCCCCCTGTCTATAGCTGCTCCTTCAACTGGGTAGCAAATGTCATTGCTCGCGCTAGTCTCCTTCTAATGGGGCCCGTCAAATATTAGCTGCAAAAACTCTCTAATAATTATGCTTCGTGACGGTAGAACACAGGAGTTTTCATTCCTCCCACACATCTGGTTCTGGAGAGTACCTACGTGCTATGCTCTCTAGTGACTTGACTGTAAACTTCAAAGCTTACTTATTTGGAAAATAACATTGTACAAAAGATAGCGTTTAATGTACTACATGGTATCAAAAATTACTCTTCATATTATGTATTACAAAAATGTGTGTATTAATACTTAATACACTTTTTTTCAAGAAAGAAAAATACCTTTGCAACCTGAATAAGTGCAGAAACTAATACGAATCAATCCAATGATAACTAAATAGTTAGGTATAACTGTGTCACTTGATGAATTCTCATCATAGCAACCAGAAAAAGCGATGATAGTGGATGGTCTTCGAGATAGAGACAAGGACTACAGTTTCGCCCTCAAATGCCTGAGTTGTGGATGAAATGGATGGTTTTAAAAATGAAAGCAAATATTCATGGATCTTGAACTTGAAACCACACAGTATTAAGGCTGAAGGGGACACTGGTGCGAGTGAGAGAGAGAATACCAAACTTTAATCTAAATTATCTTTACTACCAATCAACCGATTTTCAATTTAAAATACATTTTGGATTTATCGAAACGTAACTGAACCAGCTACCATGCAAATATTTCAAAAAAATTCACAGAAAAAAAAGTTGTCCTTTCATAGTATTTTTATTTTGCCTATAAATATACTGTTGAGCGATTTTTTTCCGCAAAAACGCTTACAATTCTCAAAGAAGTCTAGTAGCTCTCAGAATATCCCTCATGAATAAATATGGTAGTAATCCGCCCGAAACAGAAAAATTGACAGTAAAACGTAGGGCGAAATTGAGGTAGAGAAATGGGAGAGAAAAGGGATGGTGGGATGCTATGGCAAGGAGCATAACCACACTTGTCGAAGTCAAAAAGGTATACACTAAGGTCTGGCATGGTTACGAAGCTGACTGAAGACTGAAATCCGGCTACGGATGACGTTATTCTGGGCTGTTTCGGTGTTCTGCTGCTCTGTTGTGAGTAGGTACATACACTGTGATATACACAGGGTGTCCGAGAAAGATAGGGCCAAACTTCAGGGTTCCATTCTACAAGTAATTTGCAACAAAAAATGTCTCTTTGCAATTTTATTTTAACCCCTTGTTTTTTCGAGTTTTTCCAATTTAAAGATTTTTTTCGAATGTTGAACCTTGTCTCACTAAAATGAGTATAGCTCCATTATTTAACGTGGAAATTCAAATCTGACTACACCGTTGAAAAGAACATTAAATTTCCCATCAGATGAGTTACTATACACATTTCACATTCACAAGACACAAGTCACAGAAGTTTTTCCGTATCTTTCTCGGACACCCTGTACAGGGTGTCCCATGTTAAGGACCGAAAAACTTAGGAAGTCGATTCTACAACAAATTTTAGTAAGAAAGTGTCTGTTAGCAATTTTTCGTTAGACGCTTAATTTCCGAGTTATTTTAATTTTTAGATTTTTTTCGTGTTTTCGACCTTAAGCCATAAAAATGACCATAACTAGCTTAATTTACGAGCAATTAAAAATCTAATTACGTCGTTGGATAGGGCGTTAAATTTACCATCTTTCTAATGGTTATACAAAAAATTTTGAAAGGTCGTGATGGGTAAAAAATCAACTCGTAAAGTAATTTTTTTAAATTGTCAAAATTTCCTGCTTTTTCTTTTGATTGTTAAGGTTTTACTTCCACATGATTTTTCACGTACCTCTACATCAAAAACTGCGCAAAGGTCTCAGCTTTCTAATGGTATAATTAGTTTTAATTTTACTTCGCTAATTGGGGGTGAAAAATACGTTTGAATGCTAAAAAACGTGGTTGCGCTCATGGAAATCAAGGTCTTCTGATTTGTTGGGCCTCGGGCAGGTTTGACGAATTAGGGGTGGAATTCCACGTCATTTTCAACGCTATTAGACTGATTCCATCACCGTTGGTATGTGAAAGCTCAGAATTGAATTTTGGTAGGTCCGCATCTTTTTTTTTTTTAATTTACTTGGTATTTATGCACAAATTGAATGTTCAATTCTCGTAACTCCCCTTGCACATCATTCTACAGGATTAAATTATGAAATAATTGTGATTCAAATCGTGTGTTTCATGTCATGTTTGTGTTGTTGTTTTTCTTGATTAGCTTCAAGGAAAGTGTTGGTATTCGAAACTAACGTCTGACGTTGCTTTCAAGAGGAAGGTCCTAAGATGTTTACAGTGAGGTCTGATAAAAAAGTTGAAGGAAGCAGAAAAAGGTGCAAGCACATGAAGGTGCATCTGGTCATTTGGAAAAGTGAAGAGCATCAATGCAGTATAGTTATTCTCAGGGACACCATTTTAAACTTATTTGAACCATGGTGCCTCACAGTTATCTCAATCACAGGTCTTGAGTTAGAATTTGTGGATGTGGCTCGTCAAGCATTCTGTCTGTGGGTAGATTAATTGCGAGAGAGCCTGAATAATTATGGAGTGGGAAAGCCTGGGCAACGAGTTTTCCATGGCGTCGGAAAACTAATGAAAACGTCTGGAAGTGACTGTCTTGTTCTCATCGTCCACTTCATCGAGTTCGTGGTCGGCAAGGGAGGGGGGATGTCACCAAGGATGAGTCGAGGTCGTCTTTACGGCGACGAAAGGCCGATTTTATGGGGAGAGGTTTCCAGCGGGGGTATGGCAGGCAGCGTACTATAGACCTTTTCCCCATCCACTTCACCTCTTTTCATATCCGTGGAGTAATAGCCAAGGGAGGGGGTCTTGACAAGAGGTATTAACCTTTTCCGAGCGACCGGGAAGCATTTCATTAGGGTCGCATGCACACGACGCCAGTCCTCTCTGTCTAGTTACACGATGTGAGATGAAGAGAAGGAAGGGAGGTCGAGATCGATGAGGTGCCGCTGTAATCCCAGAAGGTCTTCTGTGACGTGATGTACCGAACGAAGCAACCTTATCATTTCTCTCTCATGTTGTTATTCCAGGGCAAAAATATTATAATGCGGAGAGTTGGGGAGAGGGCGTTGTTGGTGGTGTCGGGTCATTTTTTCTCCTCACCACGATAAATGAATTTTGGTCGGATATCGCTGAAGCGGGCTTCATCCATCTAAATCCGTTTATCGCCCTTCCCGCCCGGTGGTGTCAAGTTGATGGGTGACTAAACCAGAACACAGTTGATGGGTAACTGTGTGGCAAATGACTTCTTGGCGGCCTCTGGATGATACCCTATCTAATCAGGAGAAAAAATTGTGTACAATTTCTGAAAGCCTCTCATGATGATTCTCAGGTCAGCGAATACTATTCATCGTATTCACGCATTATTCATTGGAAGAATATGTTCTCCGACACCAACGGGAGATTATTTTTTCCTCTCGGAATCGTATTCTAAACCATGGTGTGGCGAAGCAGACTTCCGACATCGGCCACTTCAATTTATTCTCGTCCATTTGCATGAGAACTCCCTTCGTTAGAGCTGAACTAAATTTAGGCTTTGGCCAAAAATGGAACTGTTCACGCCTTGCGAACAGTGAAAATGTCAATTTCGGATCACACGACATTGTTTAGCATAATGCACGTCATTGCCAACAGCAAAATGGCAATTCAAAAGGGAGAAAAATAGCGAGCTTTTGTATATTTATGTGAATGGCACATTGCTTCCTGCTATCCATAAAAAGAATGTCATACGCTTATTTATCTATTAAGTTAAGTAAAGGTGAAAAAAGAAGTCCTCCAAAATCAAAATTTTTCACTCGCGTTTTACGTTTCAGACCTTCTTGAAGTATTTTGGTTCCGTGTATGTCTGTCTGTCTGTGTGTCATGAAATCCTTGCCACAGCCATAACTTCTACAATTCTCATCCGTTTTCGATGAAATGTTCAAGGATCATGCGGATAGGGGTGTAGATGCCCTCCTATGAAAATCACGGCCCCCACATGGACAGTAGCCTCTGGGCATGCGCAAACGTAAAATCCTTGTAATAGCTATCCCCTCTAATGCCCCCCCCCACCTTTCCAATGAACGAGTCAAAATTTCGAAATTCACCCCGGAAGAGGTTGAAATCGTTAGGGGTGTAATTTGAAAATTGCCTAATTTTAAGCAAAAACGTCTAAACTCCATGCTTTTTAGGAAAAACATCTCAACTCCTCGATTAAAACACCCTAACTAGCTAGATTTGCTATTTATTTGTGGAGAAAAAAAGACTCAACTCGCTGAAAACGCCGTTTTGTTGTTTTTCCTCCACATTGTTGGCTTCAAAATCGGGTTTAGGCGTCCCGTATGGTTGTCGATATTTGACTCAAATGACACGAATCGATTGAAGGTACTTGTGTAAAGAGGAATAATTGTACCAGTCGATTGAGTTGAACAACATAATAATATTATGTTGTCTCATATTATGAGGTCTGAAAAAAAGTGGGGTCACGGGAGTGATCTGGAGTGAATTTATGGCGATTTTTCCAGAAAAACTTCGAAGCTGATTTCTGGGATTTCGAAAATTTTGAGTTGAGTCGTTCTTCCTTCACACGGCAGTATAACTCCCACATTGTTCATCCGAATTTGATGAAATTCTCTCGGATAGTTCTAATTGGCGTGTAGACGGTTCCCTACGAAAACCATTAACCTCCAGACTGATAGTCCTCAGTGCGCATGTGCAAACGTGAATTCTTTTAACAGCCATAATGTCTACATTTCTCATCCGATTTCTACGAAATTTTCAAGGTTCATGAGGATTGGGGTCCAGATGGTCCCCTATGAGAGTAGGGCAAGGCATTCAGAAATTGTTGTTTTGAGAATAACTACTATGCATCGGATCATCTATACAATCGGGTTATGGAAACGAGGAGGCTATGTGCCACACCCACTTGTCAGACTTTTTTTCTGTGTTGATTACTGTAAAGAACGCAGCTTTGCCATTGTCACTACTACCTACCAACCATATTTTTGTTTCACAATCAAGTTTATTTTGGAGGAAGAGTTGTGGGTGCCTTGATTAGGAAATTTGGATAGGATTCACATTTGTGTTTCTGAACATTGTCCAGGCAAGTCAACTCTTTCCCTTATCTCACGGACTCGGATCCGAGGACCGATAAGTCCTGCTTTATATTGTGCTAGGTTGACTTGGAAGTGTGTTCCTCTTATTATGCTTCCGAGTCTAGCAAGGTAGCGGAAGCTTTGTTTCCACTTTTCAAGGTTGAAAAAAGAGGTTCTCCAAAATGAAAATTTTCACTCGCGTTGTACGTTTCAGACCTTTCTGAACAAAAATGGTCCCGTGTCTGTTTGCCTGTCTGTCTGTCCGTCAATCAGTCTGTCTGTGTGTCTGTCATGAAATCCTTGCCACAGCCATAACTTCTACAATACTCATACGATTTCGATGAAATTTTCAGGGATCATGCGGATAGGGGTGTAGATGGTCCCCTATGAAAATTACGGCCCCCACATTGACAGTAGCCACTGCGCATGCACAAAAGTAGATTTGCGTTACAGCCATAACTTCTACATTTTCCAACAAAATTCAGAGATTGTGCCGGTTGACTTGTATAGTCCCCTATGAGCCTAGTACAAGCTATTTAGAGATTGATGTTTTGAGATTAACTACTATGCGTCGGGTTATGGATACGAGGAAGCTATGTGCCACGCCCACTTGGCAAGCGTTTTTCTGTTGGAATCTTCGCAAACGGTGAGGTCAAACCATTTAAAATCTCGACCAAAATTAAAACTTGTAGGTCCCCTACCCAATTACTTTCCCTTTTTACCGATATTTTGTGTAGGTAGGATCACATACCTACTCACAAACACCTCATTTTTATTCTTTACCACTTATTTACTGCATCACCCCCAGGTTTTCTACCACTCACTATAATGCCTGGTGGGCAAGATAGTTTTTGGTTTTAATTTGGTCAGCTCGATCAAGGTTACTAACTATGTCTTCAGAGCTCATGAAATTATCCTCTTTGTACCCCAATTCATGGCATCCACAGATCTTATAAGTTGATTGCCGAGAATTTCTGTCATTCGTTCTCAAGTAGGTAAGTATTATTAGACCCGAGTTTAATCCCGAAGTCTACGTCGGCCTCCTGAACAATCGTGAGGTCGTATCCTGTTTCTCCGCATCAACAGCGGAATGTCGTTAACAGAACAAACAGAGGAGAAAAATACAACAATAAATAAAGTGATCGGTAGGGATCCTGTCCGACAGACGACGGTACATGAATATTTAATTACCTTGAAGGTTCTGGTTTCCCGCCATCCCGTTGCACGTGGCTCAACTCGTTCTTTCATTCAAAACTTACCCATCAAACTTTTGATAACTCCTTTGTGTACACATTCCATCGCTTGACAAGCGACGCTTGTCTCTCTGTACCAAGGTATGCCACCTACCCATGTGATAGGAAGATCCTCAGACTCTGAGGCTCAGAGGAAAATCAGCACTCTCGTAGGGGGAACGACTTAAGAGGGCCTCAGTCGTTTGTCGCTCGTTCCTCGTTCCGGGTTAGTATTTCCCTAAATTACAGCGGCTAAAACTTCAAAAATTGAACCTGAATTGGACATTTTCAAGGATTTTCAAAATTCATTAGTGCAGCAATCTAGGGAATCGGATAACTAAAAGATTGCCGCTGGAATCATCAAAATTGAATAATTTACAGTGAAAAATGGGAAAAGCCTAAGTGAATAAACGGGTTTTCCCATTTTTCTCTGGCAAATACAGTTCTAATTAATTAATGCTCTTACAATAAATTAGCTTGGTAACTAACTGATTATATTGAAAATAATATTACAACTCTAACGTTATTAACCAATTAATTCAGCGTCTAAAATATCTGATGAAAGTGCGCAGATCACGAGTGAGAAAAGAAAGGATTTATTGTGATTATATTGGTGATTATATTATATTGTGATTATATTGATATTTTGGCACATAAACGAAAAGGGCATTTGGTTTTCTGATGATTTCCGCGTACAACCGAGTCGTGACTAGGGAAATGGTACTTCGTCGTTTTTGATCCCACAAAATTCGTTGACCATTCGTTGGAAAGCCTTCGATTCATCACGCATTTCTATCGTACTTGTTCTTGGTACTTATGTCGTCATTATATATTTATTAATGTTATTAATGGATGTAGTAAACAATGCCGCTTGTTTAGTTTTCACTTGGGAACTAAAGATATAAAATGTCCCAATGCGTTGCAGACTCGTACGCAAGCGATTATCTCCAAAGATGAGGTTTTGCTTCCGAGTCTACCAAGGTAGCGCAAGCTTTGTTTTCACTTTTCAAGGTTGAAAAAAAATTTTGTCCAAAATCGAAATTTCCACTCGCGTTTTACGTTTCAGACCTTTCTGAACAATTTTGGTTCCGTGTCTGTCTGTCTGTTATGAAATCCTTGAAATCGGCATAACTATACGAATTATTGTCCGATTTCGATGAAATTTCCAGGGATTGTGTGGGTTGGCGTGTAGACGGTCCTCTATGAAAATCACCACCCCCGGACTGATAGTAGCCGCTGCGCATGCGCAAACATGAATTCCTTCTACATTTTCCATCCGATTTCGACCAAATTTCTCAGCATTGTTCAGATTAGCATGTAGATGGCCCCCTATGAGGGTAGTGGAAGGTACTTAGAGATTGATGTTTTGAGATTAACTAATATGCATCGAATCATCTATGCAAATCGGGTTATGTATACGAGGAAGCTATGTGCCAGACTTGGCAGACTTTTTTTATTGAGTTTTTTGTTTTTAATATTAATTTAGCGTCGAAAATACAAGAGGAAAGTACTCAGATCATGAGTGAGAGAAGAAAGGATTTATTGTGATTTCTATTCATTTTTATGTGGATTTATTGTGGAAAAAAAGATTTATTGTGGAAAAAAAGATTTATTGTAGATTTTGGTTTATTATTTTCAATAATGAACCTTTGGAATCGACCAAGAAAAAAAATATTTTAACACCCCCTCAAAATTTGATGGTTTACGTTTCAAGGTATGTAGAATCCAAAAATCGAATAAAAATTTGGCCGTCCGTCCGCCGTACGCGGCACTTTTGCCACTTAGCATTGACCGATTTTGATGAAATTTGGTATGTAGGCTCCATTTGGGGTCTAGTTGTGCCCCGAAGCTTTTGGTTGAGGTAGGTCACTTCTAAGGGTATCAAAATCAATTTTGAAATTTTGAAAACGCCCTAACTCAAAAAATTTTGATATAAAGGTATTGTTTTTACTTCAATTTAAGATTCTATAGAATTTTTAGAATTTTTTGAGACCACGCGGAGCTCTGTAAGACAAACCGTTCGCTTCCTACGAAAATTTAAGTGTTTATTTTGAAATATATATATATATAAATCAAAACACGAGTGTGAATCGCAAAAGAGGCCTAATCTCCGTTCAAATTAGAGCTGATCGAAATGTAATTGATAGTTGGTGATTTTGATTTTTTTTAATTTTTGTTTTGATTTTTTTTTTATTTTTTTTTTATTTTTTTTTTCCTTCATATAGGATGGTTGGTGATTTTGTAGACGAGTGATCTATATAGAAAAATAATAAACCATTGTGTAATAATTTGCAGCTTTTTTTTTTTTGTTCACGATTTGAGTGTAGAAGGGATTTATTGTCTTGCTTCGGGGTCAAATATCCGATGTCCCTAACTTCAAATATAGAAGTCCCAGAGTGTTGACCACGTTGTTTCAATTTCGCCCTTCTGTGCGTCGGATGAGTAATTGAACCGCATGGCGCCGCGTCAAGTTTCTCATCTCATCGCGTCAAGTTCAACAAGACCTCAACTTTTCACGCCCTTTCTGCTGCAAGTTTTCTCGCCTTTGTTCCTCCATTAGCCCCCCCTTTCCTCTCTTCATCTCCTGACTTCGCCCTTTTCCCGACATCAAGAGCATTTATTTTTCATCGGATCTCTTCCACCCACCCTTCCTTGGTTCTCCTCCCCATCCCTTCATTCGCCTTCGCCTTTGTTTATTTCCGTTGAGGGACTTACAAGATTAATTCCCGCAGATAACGCCACCACTTCCCTCCTCTCTACCTCTTACATCGTATCTCTTACCCTAGCGCTCTACGTCTTCCTCGCATTACGTTCTTGGGATACACAGGCGTAAAGCGGCACAGATAGAGCCCTGAAGAAGAGGCAATAGAGCTGTAAGTTACACCTCCAGTGTTGCAAGTTACAAAATAGTATAAAACGATTGCGATGTATTTAAGCTGCTATAAAATTATGCGTAAATTTAAGGCACATCCCCACTTACTAAATAAATTAAATTTGGTAAAACTATTGTGCAGTTGAAAGGTAAATAAAATAAATTGTATGTTTTATCGCTCGCTGGTTGAAATTGAACTAATCCTTATCGAATGGGACGCCCCCTGAAATGCATGCCTCTTCATTTTTTCTGAAACTTTTAGGCTAGGTATTAATTTTGGCTTAAAAAAGAAAGTTAAGAGTTCCTTCTATTAGGTATATATAGATAGATAGAAAATATGTTTATTTGACATTCAATATTCAATTTATTATAATAGGTATCGCAGTAAACATTTAGGGCACGAACCAAAGGTCATCTGCCTGGAGAGTTCAACACCCTTAAACAAAAAACGCTGTACACAATCATTTCGATCAAAAACTTCTTATTATTTATAATTATTAAACAATTTGTTTTCTTAATTATTATAATTTTATTTTTATTTTACTGCAATATTTTCCAATCATTACTTACTTATCTATTCATTTTATTATTTATTTCGTTTACCTACTCTATTACTTTACTTATTTAACAATAAATAGAAAACAGACCACAACTCTCCATGGCTCAGCCAACAAAATTGAAATTTTGAACCAAAACCGCACGGTATGCTAAAGCCTCTCAAAGAAACC
The DNA here is from genome assembly GCA_009739505.2 of Apolygus lucorum. Classification (NCBI taxonomy): domain Eukaryota; kingdom Metazoa; phylum Arthropoda; class Insecta; order Hemiptera; family Miridae; genus Apolygus; species Apolygus lucorum. The sequence continues at coordinate 3,716,108 of CM019178.2, forward strand.
CGTACAATTTGAGCCAATTAGCACCGCCCAGGCTTTCTATGGCCTCCCATGATTCGAGGTAATTTTTTCCGAAATGCCGAAGTCTAAGCTCCGCATGATGGGGCATCTACAGAAAAATTGATGGCTCATAGCGCAGAGCTATTCAGGTGTAATAATTACAGGATGAAAGAAATAATTTCGTTGGGTTACTCTGTAAATATGAATATATGATATTTATGGGGCGCTGTTAAAGTGAAATTTGGTACACTCTTCTGTGATGACTTAGTAGGCTTAGCTGTGTGATCAATAAAGCAACGAAATTTGCTGCAATTTTTATTCACACTCTTTTAAGGGCATCATTAGCATCGTGATGAATATTCTCTCGTCTCATGAATTTAGCGGGTTAAATTCGGATAGGTAGAAGTTAACTGGCTGAAGCATAACAGCTATGTGATCTACAAATATCATATTATAACACAATTATAATCTTCTACAGAGTGCTGCTGTTTGATAATCTCTTCTATGTATGAGGGCACCATCAGCTCTGATATTGGTACCAAATTCCAACTTTTCTTGTGATCTTCCTTGACAGCTGAATTAGGAATGCAAGAATCTCCATCAACTGTAGTTTATTTCTCCATTGTTCATACTAAAGCTTACTTAAATTCGGTACATGTCGAACTGGAAGGGCCTAAGACTCTTGTAAGTGACTGAGCATGTCCTGAGTTGAGCGAGAGTGTTGTAATATGATACACACTCTTCTTGGGATACTACTGGCTCTGTGAGATAAATCCAACTGTGTGATGATTGAAAACAACGCATCCTGGAAACCTGAATTTGAAGCTACAAGTAATCAAATTAGCTGGCAACACCACCTCGACTTGGAATATTATTGCAGAACTGTAAGGGGAATCACTATTGTACCCAAAAGTAATTAAGTGTTAGCGTTGAAAAAATCTTAAAACTTGGTGCATATACTTACAGACACTTTTGATCGGGAATCAAAATCAAACAATCGATTCCTGATAGAGCTCTTAGGGTCGGTTTATCAGTCACCAAAGTTAACGGAGGTTTACGTATACCACTGTTAACTTTAACGATGGGATAACTTATGGATACTATAAAGGTGCCGTTTATCAGTGCGAAATTTACACTCGGGTAACTATTAACTGGCTAGTAACTGTTAACTGTCTGTTAGGCCGAATAATCGATTATGCATGGAAGAAATACTTCTTCCATGCAATAAAATCTAGCTTCACATAAAAAAATCGTTTTCGCAGTGTGTTTTGCATCAGAAAAAAGAATAAATTAGAAGAGGATGAAGCAATGTGCTTTGTTTTTGTGTTTTCTTTTCTCGATCTCGTTACCTATTTCCTTCTTGGCATAGCAGAACCTATTGTTTTTAGTTGAAAATTGTTTGGTCATGACAAGATCCCGGCCACCGAGCCACTATGTCCAGAACTCTCAAATTTGCAGACGAAATATTATGTATATTAATAGAGAAGTAGGTAGCTATCCTTTTCTATTTCGAAAATTTTCGGCGTGTGACACTCCTGGTGACTGAATTTTCACATGCGTGCAGTCCATAGCACCCACAGCTCCAGGAAACCTGGTTTTTTTGTTTTTTAAATAAAATTCCATCCGAGATTGAAATAATACTTCCTCGGTTGCTGGTATTCTGATAAATTGGGCGGATAGCCTGGCAGTTCCCAGGGACCTGCTTGACAATTTTACAGGCAGAGCTTTTACTGACGCCACTAAAGTCGCCGACAGACACCAACAAGGTTTTTTATTCTTTTATCCAATCAAAATCTCATCAAAAAATCGCAATCGTCCTACTTTTCCAAATGGTCAATCCGCGATCAAACTATGTTGCCGCCTTTCTTCCTTCCGCCTTCTTCCCCACTGCAGGGGAAGACCATAAACACACATCTTCGTCGCAGCTGTCTGAAAAAGAGCCCCACACATCCATTTTCGATTGTAGCATAATTCACTAACAATCAACAACGCAATTTGCAAAAACGAACGTTCTGGGAAACAAAAACACGAGAAGTGACTCTTTGAGGTTAAAAAGCCTTGCATAAATCGAGTTACCACCCTGTAACTTTTTATCCGGTCCTCGGACGACCAGTTAACTTTAAACTACGGGTAACGGCTATCTGGGGACTGATAAACGCGTACGATTGAGTTACCCGATGACCATCGGATAAATCTGCTTTACCGGGGGGTAAAAAGTGACTGATAAACCGGCCCTTAGTCTGTTCAATATTATCACATTAGGTCGTGCTGAAGAGAAGCAATACCCGGTCGAACCAGCTGAGGTCTGCTCCCGTCCTTACATCATCGTATCACTTTCACATTCAACGCCCACTCGACCCACCTCAACCCACTCATCTCATCCTTCCTGTGTTCATTCAACTCCTCCTTCGTCCTTGAAAAGCGGCGTCAGTCATATTTATGTCAGTCGGTTCCTTGAACAACACTTACCTACAAAGGTTAAATACTTTTTTGATATTTTTCTTCTTCTTGCACTTTGACATAAATATGTCATAACAGGGGTCTGTGAAAAAAAAAATTTCAGCCCGAAAAAGTGTAACGCGAGACCGACAAAGAAATTCGATAACTAGACTTATTTATGACTTGTTATTTTTCATGTCAAGGGAGAAATTAGATTTTTAATTCTATGAGGATTCTAAGAAAAATAACTTCATAATCCTACATATAACTAATTCTACTTGAAATATATATTTTACGTACTTTTGATTCAATGTAGAAGAGAACTGAAAGAAAGACAGCACTTCTTTGATTGAATTATGGATGCATTGATCCACGTAGAAACATCTTTTTGTCTGTCTAGGCCATCTTGATCACACTGCTAGTTCTTGTATGGTAATAACTTGATGTTATTAACTCAGGAATGAGGTATTTTACAGGGGGTATTGGATGGAGGGTTGCATTTCTCATGACTCCCTTCTTACTTAGGATGAATGCTTTTCGATTTATTCTTCTTATTCCAATATTTTTTGATCGACAATTCTAAGGGCTCATCAGTCACTAACTGAATAGCGTAATTTCAGACTAATGATTTAAGACATCATTAATTTGTTCAACTTCTTTGTACAGAAACTTTTCAATCGGCCAAAAAATTCACAAGGACTAATTGGACAATATCCTTGGTGCCTTAAGCGCAACTAGTACATTCTTGGGCATATTCTCTACTAAAGAAAGACACAAAAAAAACCAGCTAATATTTAGAGCTGTTTTAAAACGACAAATAATGATTTTATTTTAATGAACTTTCGACTTGATATCTCAAGTCGGTTTACTCTGGAGAGAAGTCCAATTCAAAGCCTCGATTCAATCTGAAAGAGAGAAAGACAGCTGAAATCGTCACTTTTATCGTTTGGCTCAAAAAGGAGATCCAATAAATTCAAAGCCTGGGTTTTTCGTTCGATTGAATCAAATAGAATCCACGCAGAATAGATGTTTGGACGAGTGAGTCTATCACGAAATAATATCCCAACCATTTTCTGCCGAATCGATTTGGAACTTAGACCCAGTAGTATTCAGATTGCGGGAATGTCAAAATTTAATTCGTAGGTACTTAACAGTTGTTTTCTTAGGTTTAGTCAACTTGAGTGGCTCTGAGATGACGTTTTCTTAATTTTAGGGAGCAAGTTTGTTCATGGAGAACTCTCTGCTAGTTAAAATTCTCTTTATTGCAGGCCGGTTTCAGGTCAGAACCCCTACAACAGTCCAGAGAATATTTTCTACTGATACTGCTCAGCAGTTCAGCTCTTGAAAATTGTGCTTCCAAAGCTGCTTCCAACTTCCAAAACTGCTTGAATGTATAGTCTCTGAACTGATGATGGGGTTCTGACCCGGAACGGGTCTTCAATAAAGATAATTTTAATTTGCAGAGAAGTCTCAAAAAGAATTTTCTCCGTGATACATCGCCTCTGCACCATCGGCAAATCAGTCCGTTTGTTTATTAGAATTGATGATTTCTTCCTTTACTGCTTCATTTCCTGCTTTTGTCATCATTAGGTCCCTTTAAGATTATGAGTCGCACCATTTATGTGTTCTCTGTGATCATCATGGAAGTACGATTGCTCAATTTTATCATACCTATCATGCGTTCGGTTTTCTGATGCAAATATGGAGTTATCATTCCTCTCTTTTGGTTGTGGATGAAGCGTACTTTCAATTTCCAATAACTAATTTTCCTGGGGTGAAATGAAGTTTTTTTTTCTGAATTTCTTTGTATAAACCACCTCTTTCTTACCTCTTGAAATGTGTGTTATTTGTTTTCTCCATTCTCGATTCCATCCTCTTAACCTATTAACGCCCAGTGTTGCCATATGGCAACATAGAAGCCCTTTCTGTTAGGAGGCGCTGGGCACCTTCCAGAGTCATTGAGAAGACCTGGATCCTGGTGGTCCTTTTCTCCAGATCTGTCTGATCATAGTGATGTATGATGTTTTATCTCCAGCCATGAGGGTGTTGCACATAGCACGAAGCTTCATCTACAAATTCAATGGGTAAATGGCCTGGTTGGATGTCATAAGAACTACCGATTATCCTACCAAATAAACGGTAAATCGAAGTAGTCTGCTAAGTGGGTGTTGCACATAGCTCATTCGATGGTCACAAAGCACGATGCGTCATCTTCGAGTTGATTGGGTACTTGGCCTATGGCTAGAGGTTGTAAGAACTAACAAGTACCCTACCATATGCCCATGTGTCATCATGTGGGCAACTATACTTTGTCTAATCCTCCCTTTAGTGGTATTTTTTGACTAATTATGAAAGTGAAAATTAGTGAATGCACACTACGCATTAGTGCATTAGTGTTACGCACTTAGTATTGGATGTATTCCGCATCCAATATTCCAAGTGAGTCCCTAGATCACGACACGATCTACTAAAATCTCAGTTTTGAAAGAAAAAAGTCAGTTCTTATGACGCCCAGCGTCGCGATATGGCTTAGGCTACTCATACCCATGAAATTCAATCAGGAGATTTTTCAATTTTTTTAAAAATTATTTATTTGAAATTCTTTTTGACATTATTTATTTGAAATCAGAAGAATTTTGAGATGATTTTTCCGTGTTCTTAAGACTATTTGGAGTCGCAATATCAGATTTATTTTCAAAATATATAGAGAAAAGAGTGCAGCGCTTGGACGAACTCCAAAAAAAATCACAAAGTAAGTGAGTTATTCATTTACTACGAAGACATAATGTATAATGTTCAATTTCTCCCTTGCGAGGGAAAAACATTAAATCATGTTTAATGTTTTTCCCTCGCAAGGGAGAAACTCAGCTGATCAGTGACCACTCAGGCGCCTTCAGCATTCTCCATTGACCCTGCTTCTCAAATTTCAGCTTCCTGCGTTCAACAGGAGAGAAAATGGCTTTGGAGCTCACTCAGCTGATCAGTCACCCTTCAGGCGCCTTCAGCATTCTCCATTGACCCTGCCTCTCAAATTTCAGCTTTCTGCGTTCAACAGGAGAGAAAATGGCCTTGGAGGTCACTCAGCTGATCAGTGACCACTCAGGCGCCTTCAGCATTCTCCATTGACCCTGCTTCTCAAATTTCAGCTTCCTGCGTTCAACAGGAGAGAAAATGGCCTTGGAGCTCACTCAGCTGATCAGTGACCACTCAGGCGCCTTCAGCATTCTCCATTGACCCTGCTTCTCAAATTTTAGCTTCCTGCGTTCAACAGGAGAGAAAATGGCCTTGGAGCTCACTCAGCCGATCAGTGACCACTCAGGCGCCTTCAGCATTCTCCATTGACCCTGCCTCTCAAATTTCACCTTCCTGCGTTGAATAGGAGAGAAAAAAGTCTGCCAAGTTGGGTGGGCAGTATAGCTTCCTCACTCAGTATAGTAACATGGACGTATAGAATCAGTTGGCGAAAAAATTATGATTCAAAGAGTTATTGAATACCAAAATATTAGCGGTCCACCGTCTAGGACCTAACCCACACAATCCCTGAAAATTTCATCGAAATCGGTTGAATAGTTGCGGAGTTTTGGTTGTAACAATAAATTTAAAGTTCGCGCATGCGCAGCGGCTATTGCTTGACCAATTTGATTGAAACTTATAGGGTGTCTCTTAGAAGTTAGTCCCTAACTAACCTCCAAATTTGAGCAAAATCGGTTCATTAGAAACCGAGAAACCGAGGTCCCAGGAAATTCACGTTTGCGCATGCGCACTCGCTCCTATTGGTCCGAAGGTGCTGAAATTTATAGGGGACCGTCTAGGACCTAACCCGCACAATCCCTGAAAATTTCATCAAAATCGGACCCCAGGTTAGTATAGTTTTGCCCGTTGCAAATTTGCGTGTCGGAATTCACAGAATGACCCCCAGCCCTAAAACATTAAACATGTTAAAAAAGTTTTGGGCGTTCATGGGTTAACGGTGTTTTGACATTCAAATAACTTGTGACGTGTAACAAAAGTTGTATTGTCAGACCCATGTAATTTCCTCGTTGTTCTCTATCCATCAAACATTTTCTTTTTCTTACTCGAAGTCAAACAGGATCACTTGGGACCAACTATAGGTGGTCCTCCGTCCGTTATTACGCCCTAATGGCCACCAGACCTCTCATCTCGCTCTACACACCGGTTTTATTCTTTTAACCGGGAGAGCACATCCTGCTGTTAGGTTTAGGTCTCCTTGTAATTACATTAGGGGCTCTTAAGGTTCTCCCACAAGAGCCATCATTTTACCGCTGAGTAATATCATATCCGTGCCCTCGCTTTGAGGAAATATGCTGAGGTTGAGGTAAAATATCGGTGTCACGAGGTGGAGTCTTTTGTCTACACATGAAATCACGTATTTTATGCTAATGGAGGAGAAAGATGGTAATTTACGAACGCTACTACAAGTTGTCAACACCTTCAATCAAGATCATTCGAGAATCAATTCTACTATCTACCTAATTTCAACGAAACATTCTCCGTGGAACTTTATCAGCACTTTTTGGTTTATTATTTTCAATAATAAGCCTTTGGAATCGAGCAAGAAAAAAAAAATTTTAACCCCCCCTCAAAATTTGATGTTTTACGTTTCAAGGTACGTAGAATACGAAAATCGAATAAAAAAAATTTCCGTCCGTCCGCCATACGCCGTACGCGGCACTTTTCTTAGCAACACTGGACCGATTTGATTCAAATTTGGTATATGGGCTCCATTTGGGGTCTAGTTGTGCCGCGAAGCTTTTGGTTGATGTAGGTCACTTCTAAGGGGTGAAAATTAAGGGTTGAAATTTTCAAGAGTGCCCTAGCTCGAAAACTCTCGAAATAAAGGTATCGTTTTTTCACCAATTTTAAATAGTACAGAATTTTAAAAAAATTTTGAGACCACCCGGAGCTCTGTAGGACAAACCGTTCGGTCCCTACGAGTATTTGAAGGTTTTCCTTCGATAAAACAGAATCATGAGTGTGAATCGCAAAAGAGGTCTAATCGCCGTTCAAATTTTATCTGACTAAAATGCGATCGCTGTTCATTTCTTCGATTTGTATACAGTTTTGCCTTCTGCGTAACCAGTAATCAAATTTCCATATGAAGCTTTCTATTTTTCGAATCGAGTGTGAAGCATTTATTTCTTTCTAATAAACTTGATTGTGAAGGTGTGAAGCCATTGTAGTGTGGTAGGTAGTACCTACCAATAGTTGATAGGTAAAAAAAAGTTGGTAGGTAAAACAATGTTTGTAGGTAAAAAACACTGCAAATCATTGCTCACTGATCAGCTGAGTGAGCTCCAAAGCCATTTTCAATCCTATTGAATGGAGGTGCTCTTCCAGGCGTCTCCAGCATTCGAGGAGATCTTCTTCACTCCTCACATCACTGATCAGCTGAGTGAGCTCCAAAGCCATTTTCAATCCTATTGAATGGAAGTGCTCTTCCAGGCGTCTCCAGCATTCGAGGAGATCTTCTTCACTCCTCACATCACTGATCAGCTGAGTGAGCTCCAAAGCCATTTTCAATCCTATTGATTGGAAGTGCTCTTCCAGGCGTCTCCAGCATTCGAGGAGATCTTCTTCACTCTCCAGATCACTGATCAGCTGAGTGAGCTCCGAAGCCATTTTCAATCCTATTGAACGCAGGAAGCTGAAATTTGAGAGGGAAGGTCAAGGGAGAATACAGATGGTGGTAGGTGCTATTGATGGAGAACCAGTGATCTATACAGAAGGGTGATCTATACAGAAAATAATAAACCTTTGAGCAATGATTTGCAGCGTTTTTTAAAAGCATTTTCAATAAAATCGAGTTCTGTCTTTATTACCGTCAAAAGATTTTTTTCATTTGATGTCCTGTAGTCAAAACGAACAATGAAAATTGCAATAACGTTGTTCGAGAAATGATGTGAACAAAATAATGAGTGCATTTCATGTACCCGTTTTCCAGAGATCGGATTCAAATAATTTTTTTCTTCTTGAACAGCCAAATATTCAACTTTAATAAGTAGAATAACGGGACTGTTTTGCACTACTATACTGTTCACAAAAGAGGGTGAAGAACCAACATAGCCTAAGCAACTTTTTTTCGGTTTTGAGATGAGGACATAACCTTATAGAAAAAAGTGCGCTGGATGCAATGGTGTGGTCAGATTAACAGTATAGCAAACGGAAACGGAAGAAAAATCGTTTGAGGCAACAGTGCTCAAGTCAACGTGGAAGATCAGCCTAAGTCAGTGTTTTCCCTGACATCGGGTATGGTCGCCCAGCCTCCTCCGTGAACTTGTGAGTTATTTATAGTAATTTTTGTGTTCTGAGCATGTGGAAATTATTATAAGTGGAGTCAGTAAACCAATTGCATAAATTAATATTGAAAAGGAATAGATTGTGATCATTTGATGCCAGAAAATCTTGCTTGACTTAGGTCATTATTTTTCTGCCCAATTCTGTGACTTAGGCTATTATTGCTCGGTCTTGCGGACTTGAGCTAAAATGGTTCTGTCTCGTTTGTTGACGGGGATTTTTGGAACGGATTGGGGGGGGTAACACAAAAGCTCAAGTCAAAAAATCTGCCCCCAACAAAGCCTATCTCAAGTAATTTCACTGAGCCAATAATTGCTCCAAAAAAAAAGCTATCAGTAATTTGTTGGAGTCATATGGGAACACAATGGTGTCAAAAACATTACCTAGAGAGACGTGGTTAAGCCGTGAAGCAGTTTTTTGAGCCTCCTGAAAAGTTGACAAAAGTGAGTTGGGCTATGTTGGTTCTTCACCCTCACAATACTACTTTTCGATGGAGAAAAAGAAAGTCTGCCAAGTGGGTGTGGCACATAGCTTCCTCGTATCCATAATCCGATTATATACATGATCAGATGCATAGTTGTTAATCTCAAAACACCAATCTCTAAGTACCTTCCACTACCCTCATAGGGGACCATCTACACGCTAATCTGGACAATCCTAGAAAATTTCATCAAATTCGGATGACAAATTAAGTGAGTAGATGTATGTGATTGGATCAAAAAAATACTTAGCCTCGGCTGGGATTCGAACCCGTGACCCCTGGGGAACAGTTGAAGTTACGGTTGCTACAAGGAATTCACGTTTGCGCATGCGCAGTCGCTTCTATCAGTCCGAGGATGATGATTTTCATAGAGGACCATCTAAATACTAGTCTGTAACATCCCTGAAAATTTCATTGAAATCGGATAGAAAATGTAGAAATTATGGCCGTTACAAGGAAATTCACGTTTGCGCATGCGCAGTGGCTACTATCAGTCCGAAGGTGATGATTTTCATAGGGGACCATCTAAATACTAATTTGTAACATCCCTGAAAATTTCATTGGAATCGGATGGAAAATGTAGAAGTTATGGCCGTTACAAGGAATTCACGTTTGCGCATGCGCAGTCGCTTCTATCAGTCCGGGGATGATGATTTTCATAGGGGACCGTCTACACACCAACCCGCACAATCCCTGAAAATTTCATGGAAATCGGACAATAACTTCGTATAGTTATGCGCGTTACAAGGAATTCATGACAGACACACAGACAGACAGACACGGAACCAAAATTGTTCAGAAAGGTCTAAAATTTAAAACGCGAGTGGAAATTTTGATTTTGGAGAACTTTTTTTTCGTCCTTGGAAAGTGAAAACAAAGCTTCCGCTACCTTGGTAGACTCGGAAGCAATATTTTGCACTATCTTAGTAGAAACATAACAAATTAATGATGGTCACAAAATATGTTATTCTCTTCCCTCTCCAAAGTCACTATTTTCTTCTTCGTACAATTCATCTTCAGAATAAAAAATCTCGTTTTAATCTTCCAAAACGTTTGCCGTTTGCTCTATTCCAAGACTTCCACTGGGCACACCGTCAGTCTCAGCGAAGGATTTTTGACAATACTTCTTGCAGTAGCCATCACAAAATAATCGATATCTCGACCAATTCTTGTCGGACCGATTTGAAATTTGGACAGCATATTATATAGATAGCAGTGATGCAAAAAATGAGCTCTTGTGCCCCTTTTCCACCTACTGCCTCAATTTCACTATAAAATCAAAAATATGGACACCGCTGGTAAAAGCCTCAAATTTCCTTATATGAAAAAAAAAAAAATGAAAATGAAATTGATTCCTCCGAAGATATCAAACAACAGAAATCATTGATATAAAAATAAATAAACTATTTACACAATGCGATAACTCTTAGTTGACAGAAACTACCCCACTCCAAAGAACAAAGTTCCGTGATGTGTGGGGGAGTAAACTCTTCTTATGTTACATACAAACTGGTAACCAATTATCGCAACCACGATATTTTCGCGATATCAGCCAACTGAAGACATGCTTCTTATAAATTGACCTAGAAAAAATTGCGGGGCTTACTTATGACTGGGGTAGGGATGGGTATCGATACTCGATATTTAAAAATATCGATACTTTCGTTCCGATACTCGATATTTCAGTATCGATACTGCACTATCTGATATTTTTGGATATCGATACTTTGGATCCGATATTTCTAAATATCGAATATCGATACAGTTCACGCGGAAAATTCACGGGGTAGAAAATGAAGAAGGTAGAGAGGCTTTAGGGTCATTAGTCTTTGGTTGCACAAATAACGTTATTATCTTGGTGAAAATCACTCTGCTTCGACTCTTGATGAATAAAAAATAAATAAATAAAAAAATACGTAAAAAATGAATAAAAATTGTTTAAAAAAATTATTTTTCTTGAGAATATTGGATAATATAATAGTTATAATAATAGTTATAATAAGTTATAATATATATTATAATAAGTTATAATAATAGTTATAATAAGTTATAATAATATATAATAGTTATAATAATAGTTATAATGTAATAGGATAATATGATAGTTTGTGACACTAAAGTATCGATACTCGATATTTTAAAACATCGAAATTCGTGCCCAACGATACTTGGGATATCGATACTCGGATACGATACAGTATCGATACAAAATATCGATACTTTTATAACGATACCCAACCCTAGACTGGGGGCGCATTTCTCAACAATGGAGGCATGCTTTGGGTGAGTTGGAGCAAGTTGGGGCTGTTCTTTTCACCACCATACTCAAAATAATTTTGGTGTTTATTGATAAATATTGACTTGGCATACATCTGCCTGTTAGTGAATTAAAAATAGATCACATTAGGGAAATCGTCTAGGTTTCCTAGCTAAAATTCTCAACATAGTCTTTAATAATTGGGCCCTATCTTGAATTTGAAGATCATCTAACGGGTGAGAAATAAGACTAAATAGGTACAAAATTGTCATATATTATGATGTACAATTAAAATAGATAGCTAAATCAGTAACGTTTTGTGTCTGAGGTTTCGCTAATAACTTAAACGAATAATTGAGCGTCTTCAGCTGTACGGAACGTTATCGTTGGGCGGAAATTGGTTCAACGAAAATCACGTTACGATAAACCTGTTATGCGCTGAAATTTCGTTTACTGATAGCGTGCTATTCTCCTATCGTATCAAAATCCCGAAATGGGGTTCTGCAGGAAGGTGATGTTGATTCAATTTGGAGAAAACGTGTGATACGGACGGTAGAGGGGGGGGTGCCATCTAGTATGCACAAACCGAAGCGCACCATCAGAGGAAATGCTATCAAATAGGATCGGCCATTTCGCCATACTCCAGAATCAAGTATCCTTCTGAAATGATGATATGAAGGGGAGGTCCCATTCAGGAGCATCCCGTTTACTATGCGTGTATTTCGTGTGTCCCGTGTGAGTGTGTTTGTAGCTGACGGCTTGAGCATAATAAAACAGGAAAGCAAACGGGGGTCTGTCGAAAGGGTCTCGATTTAGGTATATTGAAAGCGCTACGCGACGAATCAAATCGACATTTTCTCGATGAACGAGATCTAATGGGAATGATAGGTAAAGTGGAAGCTTTGGCTCTATTTCGTTTCTACTAACAAATTATTACACAAAGACAGCACAGCTTTGCCATTGCCTCAACCTACCAACCATATTTTTGCTTCACAATCAAGTTTATTTTGGAGAAATAACGAGTTGTAGGTGCCTTCAATAGGGAATTTGAGTAGGATTCACACTTGTGATACTGATTTACCATAAGTACAGCCTTTAAGTTCTCATGGAGAGCGAACGGATGGTCCTACAGAGCTCTAGGTGGTCCATTCGATTTGAAAATTTCAGCCCTTATTTCTCTTCCCTTAGGAGTGACTGAAATCAACCAAAAGCTTAGGGCACAACTAGACACCAAATGGTGCCCATAAACCAAATTTCATTAAAATCAGTTCCTGGTAACTTAGGAAATTGTCAAGGATTTTACTAAGAAACGTGTCTTGGATTCTACGTACCTTGAAACGTTGACCAATTAATTTTGAGGGGGGGGGGGGGTGTTACAATTAGTTACCAAATTACAATTAGTTAACAAATAATAAACCAAAATTATTTTATTTATTTTATTATTTTATTTACAAATAATTCTATCTATATCTGAAAAGGTCACATGCAAGAGATAAATCTTAGTTTTCTCCTGTTTAACATTTAGCGATGAAAATTGGTACTGCTAACCCAGGCAAATTAGAATCATGCTAACTAAATAAAGTCTGACATAGCTTCCTCTTATCCATAACCTGGATGATCCAATGCATAGAAGCTAATCTCAAAATATCAATCTGTAAGTACCTTCCACTAACCTTGAGGACCATCTACACGGCAACACGTACAATCCCTGAAAATATCATCAAAAATCTGGAAGAAAATGTAAAAGTGTGGCTGTTATTAGGTTTTTACGTTTGCGCATGCGCAGAAGCTATTGTCGATCCAGGAGCGATGATTGTCACACACTCTCAATCCGCACTCGCAAATCCGTGAAAATTTCATCTAAATCGGTCCATAACTTCGTATAGTTTCGCCCGTAACAAGAATTTCATGACACACACACGCAGACAGACAGATACAAATCCAAATTGTTCAGGAAGGTTTCAATCGTAAAATGCGAGTGGAAATTTAGATTTTGGAGAACTTTGTTTTGAAACTGTGTTTGAAAAGTGAATACAATGTTTCCACTTCCTTGGTAGACTCAATCAATAAGCTAGAAATAGTTTTAATCCATCTTGGGTTGCTCAAATTAGGTATATATGAATTTGGAACGGTTTCTGAGTTGTGAACATAAACTCACGAAATTTTGGCTCTTTTTTCAGTTTTTTGCTTATTGTTCGATAATGGCGAGTTCTGCAGAAAGTTTTACAAATACAAAAGTTGATCAGCATATAATTCTGCGTCGAATGAAAACTCAAAACTCGATTCTAAGAGTGGCTATTTTTGCCAACTTCTCTGAAAAGTGGGTTGCGGTCATGTTCAAACATCTGTATCTCAAAAACGGCTACTCCAACAAAATAATGTCACTTATCCAGGTTGTATAGCATCAATTTTCGTGACAGAGGGGAGCACCAACGTTTTAAAATTCCGTCACTTGCATTCAGAGATTAGAATAGTTTATTGTTTAAGTGTTTTGTTATACGTTACCTATATTACTCGTATGATGTTTTTTTCTCACTCTACTGATCTGAATGTCTTGAACACCTTCAGTCGAACGCAAACAGAGCACAGAGTACCGGAGACAAGGTTGTTAGTGGAGCAGAGAAACATCCAATAAAGGGGGCATCTTTTAGTAGCGACGCTCAACACTAGAGATCTCTCGCGTCGAGCTTCTCTGTTCCCGATAGCCCGTTACGGTGAAGAATAATACCCAAATAAATTTTGACCTTTGATCACTAGCCATAACTTAACCTATGAAAATCATTTATTTTTGAAAACTCAACGCCTTTGCACATTCTGCTTAGGTTTGTTGAGTTGCTAATTCACATCCAGTTCAATAGAAAAGTGGTTTTTGAGGATCTGGTCTGACCTATATATCTGATTCTGTACCTACTTACTAAGTTTTGTAGTTATAATTCAAAACGTTGAAAGATAAAAATTAGCTTCATCCGATGCACTTCTGTGGTCCGATGTATCGATGTTATTTCAATCAATCATTACCAGGACCTATTCTGTTAACATGTTTAATGTTTTAGGGCTGGGGGTCGTTCTGTGAATTCCGACACGCAAATCTGCAACGTTTTTTTTTCTTAGTTACCACGGACCGATTTCTTAGTTACCACGTTATATCGGCTCCATTTGGGGTCTAGTTGTACCAAGATGGCCACTGATCAGCTGAGTGAGCTCCAAGGCCATTTTCTCTCCTGTTGAACGCAGGAAGCTGAAATTTGAGAAGCAGGGTCAATGGAGAATGCTGAAGGCGCCTGAGTGGTCACTGATCAGCTGAGTGATCGGCAATCTAATTTCTCCCTTGCGAGGGAAAAACATTAAACATGATTTAATGTTTTTCCCTCGCAAGGGAGAAATTGAACAGAGATTTTGAAAAAGGATCAATTCCAACGTGACTTATTGAAACTATGAACCATTTCGTTTTTACTATTTTAGGTGATGTGAGAATCCTTAGTCAAATACGTCATCGTTGTAAATATTAAATAATCGATGATTATTAATAAGGTAATTATATACCGTAAAACTAGTATATTTAGCACCACATTTTCCTTTTGGTTTATTATTTTCAATAATGAACCTTTGGAATCGACCAAGAAAAAAAAAATTTAACACCCCCTCAAAATTTGATGGTTTACGTTTCAAGGTACGTAGAATCCAAAAATCGAATGAAAATTTGGCCGTCCGTCCGCCGTACGCGGCACTTTTGCCACTTAGCATTGACCGATTTTGATGAAATTTGGTATGTAGGCTCCATTTGGGGTCTAGTTGTGCCCCGAAGCTTTTGGTTGATGTAGGTCAGTTTTAAGGGTTCCAAAATCAATTTTGAAATTTTGAAAACGCCCTAACTCAAAAAATTTCGATATAAAGGTATTGTTTTTCCTTCAATTTAAGATTCTATAGAATTTTTTGAGACCACGCAGAGCTCTGTAGGACTAACCGTTCGCTCCCTACGAAAATTTAAGGGTTTATATTGAAATATATATAAATATAAAAATCAAAACACGAGTGTGAATCGCAAAAGAGGCCTAATCTCCGTTCAAATTAGAGCTGACCGAAATGCGATCGATGGTTGGTGATTTTGATTTTTTTTTTTGATTTTTTCTTTGATTTTTTTCTTCTTCATATTGGATGGTTGGTGATTTTGTAGAGGAGTGATCTATATAGAAAAATAATAAACCATTGTGTAATAATTTGCAGCGTTTTTTTTCGGAAAGTATGCGTTTTGTCCAATTTGTACTTGAAGAAATAGTGTTGTAGAAAGTGTTGTATAATATACACGTTACGGAAGAGCACTTCCATTCAAAAGGATTGAAAATGGCTTCGGAGCTCACTCAGCTGATCAGTGATCTGAAGAGTGAAGAAGCCTTTGAGCAATGATTTGCAGCGTTTTTTACCCACCAACATTTTTTTTACCTACCGACTTTTTTTTACCTACCAACTATTGGTAGGTACTACCTACCACACCATACTGGCTTCACACCTTAACAATCAAGTTTATTAGAAACAACTAAACGCTTCACACTCGATTCGAAAAATAGAAAGCTTCATATGGAAATTTGATTACTGGTTACGCAGAAGGCAAAACTGTATACAAATCGAAGAAATGAACAGCGATCGCATTTTAGTCCGATAAAATTTGAATGGAGATTAGACCTCTTTTGCGATTCACAATCATGATTCTGTTTTATCGAAGGAAAACCTCCAAGTACTCGTAGGGACCGAACGGTTTGTCTTACAGAGCTCCGGGTGGTCTCAAAAATTTTTAAAAATTCAATACTATTCAAAATTGGTGAAAAAACGATACCTTTATTTCGAGAGTTTTCGAGCTAGGGCACTCTTGAAAATTTCAACCCTTAATTTTCACCCCTTAGAAGTGACTGACATCAACCAAAAGCTTCGCGGCACAACTAGACCCCAAATGGAGCCCATATACCAAATTTGAACCAAATCGGTCCAGTGTTGCTAAGAAAAGTGCCGCGTACGGCGGACAGACGGAAATTTTTTTATTCGATTTTCGTATTCTACGTACCGTGAAACGTAAAACATCAAATTTTGGGGGGGGGTTAACAATTTTTTTTTCTTGCTCGATTCCAAAGGCTTATTATTGAAAATAATAAACCAATAATAATCACTGGCACCCTACCTTGTTATGTGGGTATTCGGCATCTGAAAATTTCATCAAAATCGGATGTAGAAGTTATATGTAGAAGTTATGGCTGTGGCCAGGATACCATGACACACAGACACGGAACCAAAATTGTTCAGGAAGGTTCGTAATGTAAAACTCGAGTGGTAAAACGCAAGTTTAATTTTTTTTTTCAACCTTGAAAAGTGAAAACAAAGCTTCCGCTACCTTGGTAGACTCGGAAGCAAAATGGTAAACCTTTGCGTAATAATTTGCAGCGTTTTGATAATCCAGGAAAATTCAAGGATGCCTTTGCTTCATCTCACTTGTAAGGCATTCAGAGTTCTGTACATCGCTAGAAATAAACATGCATCCGACAGTTTTCCTCTCCGCCTGCAGCTTATACTGTCTGCTCGTTCGTGTTTGACGGTTGGAGGTGAAGCTCCCTTCTCTCACACCATCAGTCGCAAACGAGGCACAAGAAACATCCGCACTGAAGAAGTCGGTAGAACCCGCGAAGCCCATTATAATGTCGTGAACCCCTTTCTTCTTACCTTCCTCGTTAAATCGCCAGGCGATCGATCTTCTCTCCTCGAAGGGGAGCCGGCCGATTTGAATTCTTGTTTTCCCCCATTAATATTCATGGGGGAGCTCCGGAAACGGTTCAAAATCCACCTGATTCCACTGATATATTGTATGGTCGTATCGAGAGGGTTTAAGGGAGACAAGGGAAAACCTCGGAGCACCTCTTCACTGCCTGAACTTCCTTCGTGCAGTGAAACAAAGAAACCTTAGATTTTGAAATTTTCGAATCTCAAATTTTCCAGAGGCTGATTCGTAGATTCAAAACGCTACAATTATTACACAAAGGTTTGAAAATTTTCAAGAATTCAATACTATCTTAAATTGATGGAAAAAGAATACCTTTATTTCAAAACTTTTTGAGTTATGGCGTTTTTAAAATTTCAACCCTTAGAAGTGACCTTCATCAACCAAAAGCCTCGGTGCACAACTAGATCCCAAATGGAGCCTACATACCAAATTTCATCAAAATCGGTCCATGGTAACTAAGGAAAGTGCCGCGTACGTCGAATTTTTATTCTATTTTCTGATTCTTCGTACCTTGAAACGTAAACCAACAAATTGGGGGGGGGGGGGGGGGGCTTAAACTTTTTTTTTTCTTGGACGATTCCAAACGTTCATTATTGAAAACAATAAACCAAAATTAATTTCGCTCACAATTTGAAAATTTATATGAAACATTTTCCATCCGTCCGCCGATCGCAGCGTTCCCTACTTCCTACGATAATCGATCTTGGCTGTTTTGATAAATTTCACCCACACCTAAATTTAGCAAACAAACTCCAGAAATCGTTTTAGGATGTTCCAAAGCAGATTTTCATTTCCGACTACTAGGAACCATAGCGTTTTTTTTTGTTATTTTTTTAATCAGCTAAAACGTAGTTACCTATTTTGGTTGAAAGAAAATTGAATTCAAAATTTTATGAAAAACAAAAATGCAGGAAAATGGTGGATTTGAGTGAAATCACTCGCTTTTGAGTGTGTCTGAGAGTCTCGTAAGGAGAAGAAGAAACCAGAAGTTTAATTTTGCTTTAATTTCTGATTTCTTCGACATTGAGTTGAAACATTTTCTGATTCTACGTTTGAAAACAGTTGAAAAAACCAATCCAATACATAAAAGTTTTCTGTTGACTGAATCTGAAACTCGTTACTCAGAATCCAGTGCACCAGGTTTTACCCCCAGTAGAACCGAAGGTAAAACTAATTTTCAAAGAACGATGAAAAGGAAAGGCGTGCCCGGTTTACCCATTATAGGGTTAGTCTACGATAGAAAATTACGGTTTCTAACATCCAGTTCGAAGGAAGGTAATAAAGAGATACAACCTTCCGCTCCTTCCATTTTTGCAGTTTCACAACTACTCCGAGTACGAAGAAAATATAAAGTTAACTCCGGAAAAGGGCTTCCGATACTTTTTCCATTTACTTGATTAAATCCTATTCAAAAGGGAACTAACTAGGTAGGTACTGAAGTTCGGATTCACGCAGGGCTTCATTTCTTTTTGCATAAACATTACAAACACCGCAGAAATACTCCATGCAAATTGGATCTGCACGTGGTTATGTTATTATATGTTAATTTGGAGGATCTCAGTGACAGAATATGTGGGGTATCCGCGGCGCCTTCTTCCTACGTCATTCGTCGCCCCGATTGCCCACATAACAATTTTACTCAGTGGGGATGTGATGTACGGTTGGGTTGAACAAAAAGGAAAATATACAGGAGGTGGACCATACTTTACGGATCAGTTCTATCACTAATTTGCTACAAATGATGACCAAAACATGACTACTTTTTACTCAAAATCCGACATTATTCACTTCTAAGATTTTTTTCAATTTTGTAGCACTAAGATGTTCATAACTTACAACACTTTGAAACGTAGAACATCAAATTTTGAGGGGGGATTGTAGGTACTTTTTTTCTTGCTCGATTCCAGTGGTTCAGTGAAAATAATAAACCAAATAACGTTCGAAAGAGCTTAAAATTGTATGTCCGTTCAGAGGGGAAACTAATTTTTCTAAAGCCATCTGTACCTACTAATAAGTGACAAAAATAAACCAAAATCAAGGTTTAGATTTTTTATGAAAATTACCATTTTTAGGTTATTTGCCCGTAATAAGTAGCGCCTGGCATGCAAAGGCTAATTATCCTAAAAATTGGTAATTTCGAGGAAAAAAGTAAAATTTTGACTTTTTACTTTGTCAAAATAACTTATCATGCAGGTGTCTTGAAGAGAATTATTACCTGCAGTTGTCTGATGGTGACATGCGAGGCTTCTAGGGCGTTGAGTAGGTGAGGTGGGCAAGTACCTTGAGCAGAGGTACCGACTTGGACTCAAAACTTGAGTTTTGAGTCCTGCGAAGAAACTTAGACGACTCACGTGACATCTGTGCATGTTATGATTAAAAGAAATTGTGGGTGTTTCTAGAATAGCACAGAAGTACTGTAGTATCCAGTTAACTGTCCCTTACCTCACATTGAATAGTTTCAAGACCTCAAAAAGGTCGGCAATTCATTCCCTTTGTTTACGTGGCTTTTTCCAATTTTTCATATATATTTCGGTATCTAGGGCTTCTAATGAGCCTCCTTTAATTAATAATCTCTCCTACTTCCTTTATGGACTAATCTATCAAAGGTTCTTACCTATCTATCTGACATTGAGTGCCCTATTTTATGAAAGCTAGTTCATTCCCAACTCGCCTGCAGCGCTCCAAGTACAACGAAGTCCCAGGAAGAGAAGGGGGGAGCCCCACTCGAATTCCAAGTTGGCTTTTAGAGGCGGATGTAGGTACTGAACTCAGGGCAGTAAGAAGGTGTCCCTTGTGGAGCAATATAATCGTTTTATTCTTTCTCCAAAAAACAAACTGCGTGTTTTTCTCATTTTCCTATTTCACAATTTAATTAATGAAATAGGATACCGAAATCAGAAGTGGGATTGGAAATCCATTCCTTCAATTTTTTTCTTCTCGAAAAAAAAAAAAAAAAAAAAAAAAAAAAATTTTAGACCGAAGTTTGTGTTCGCGAGTGTTGTTAAAAGTGAACAATATGAGTGACTGGAACGTATCTGATATTCCATCAATTCGTCCCGAATTTGAAGAGGAAACGGAAGATGCTCCAAGAGATCCAATGGTGCTACTCAGCGATGTCTTGGAGAAAATATCAAGACAATGGGCTCCAACAAAACAACCACAGCAACTGAACAGATTAAAGTTGCCAGACTTCGATCCGTCCGGTAAGATGACTGCCAAAGCTTGGATTAAGTCTTGTGATCTCATTATAAAATCTATACCAACGGATACAGCTGAATTAGCCGTCGCCCTCGTCGAGTCACTGAAGGGTTTGGCTGGAGAATGGTTCGCGGACATCGTGAACGACTCTTTGACGTGGGAGTCCTTCAGTCTACAATTCTCATCAAGATTTTGTAAGACAGAAACCCCAATCGGAGCTGCCCATAAAGCAATTATAACCTGGTCAAAAGATGGAGATATTACGACGTATGGTGCTGAACAGCTTCTCAAATTCAGGAGCGCTTTCCGAGGAAAAACGGGAGAGGAATGCGCTATCATAATGACTGCGGCCTGCTGCGCTCGACAGGACGAAGAGGTACGAAAATGGGGATACATGGAAGAGGAAGTCTCGGAACTCCTCCTTCAGAAAAAGTTGCAGTCGTTAAGAGGAGGACGTCCGATTAATCGGCATATTAATAAAAATATGCATAATAACCACCATCTTAACGACGTCAATAATAGAGCCCAAAAGAGACCTCATTATCACGGAAATGACCGTTATCATGATAATAAAAGATTTAAAAACAGTCACAACAACTTCGACAAAAGGAATCTCCCTTCTATGTCCACCACCTCCAATACTCAATATCAAGGAGGTAGTAACAGTCAAAAACGTTGTTGGAAATGTGACAGCGATACCCACAGCTGGAGAGTATGCTTCCGTAATCCAAACCGACCACAAAATAATCATCAGCAGCAAAATCAAGGACAAGGAGGCAGCCAAGCAGGAAGACGCAATATCCCGACTCACCCCGGCAGAAAAGGACAACATCAAGAGCGAAAAGTCAACGAATGTTCAGCCCATCCTGTTGGTAACTTCAGCCACCAAGGTAAAATTTTTACTTATGTTTTTGATAGCGGAAGTGAAGTTTCCTTATTGTCTGAAATGGTATTGTCCCAATTTTCCGGTCAAATTTTCCATAACCCAGTCAATTTAACGGGAATAGGCTCCGGTAAAATTCTGGTTCAAAAACAAATTTCAGTAATGTTGACTCTGGAGGGTATCGATATCCCGGTAGTATTTTTAATAGTACCAGAAGGTACAACAAACTACGAAATACTATTAGGACGAGATATTCTAGAAACAGGAATTACTATCACTGTTTTAAAAGATCGGTATGAAGTCACAAAAAATGTCCCTGATAAGGAGAAAGGACGGGAGCGTAGAGAGAAGTACCTGACGAGTAGGCAGAACCCAAAAGAAATTAAAGATAAAGGAGAGTGGGAAACTCCTTGTTTACATAGGGCCATTGACCGACAGGTAGAAAGTCTTTCTTCGTGGGAAAGTCAATCAACTGCTTCTCGTGTAATACAGGGTTCAACTCATGGGGACATGACTCGCGAAATTTTTAACCCCTTTGAAGAACAGATAGATACTGACTTAACTTCCCCAGACGATATACTTCGATTAAAAAGTATTTTAAATAAATATTCAGAAAGTTTTACCAGAGGTTTACCTAGGAGACCAGTGAAGACTGCAAAATGCCACATTAATCTTTTTAATCCAGAGCGGATTGTTTATAGAAGACCCTATCCGCTCCATCCAAAGGACAGATTAGCTGTTAGGGATTATATTACGGACTTACTGGATGCTGGAATTATAGAGCCTTCTACTTCTCCCTATTCTTCTCCTATACTACTAGTACCAAAGAAAAACGGGAAATTACGTTTAGTGACAGATTTTAGGGAAATTAATTCTAATACAGTCCCCCAAAGATTCCCCATACCTTTAATTAAGGATCAAATAAACAGGTTAGCCGGACAAAGTTGGTTCACATCGCTAGACGCTGCGAGCGGATTTTACAGCATAGAAGTAGACGAAGCATCCCGACCTTTGACAGCCTTTAGCACCCCTGATGGCCATTATCAATGGTCAAGGTTGCCTATGGGATTAAGAAATGCGCCATGTGTGTATCAAAAAGCAATTACAACGGCACTGGGAGATTTAGCTAATTCATGGTGCCTTGCCTACATAGATGACCTATTAGTATTGAGTAATAACAAAGAGGATGGATTTAGGAGAGTTGAAGAAGTTTTAAAAGTTCTAACTAAATCAGGATTTACCTTCAATCCCGACAAATGTTCATTTATGAAGAAAAAGGTTGTTTATCTTGGTTACGAAGTTCAACAGGGGACTATAAAACCACACAATGAGAAAATTAAGGCCCTCGCTGATTTACCCCCTCCTAAAAATGTGACAGCTCTACGTTCTTTTCTAGGATTATGTAGTTATTTTAGGAATTTCCTTAAAGACTACGCAATAATCTGTGCACCCCTATATGAATTGACTTCCATGAAAGTCAATTTCAAATGGACCCCGGAACATGAGAAGATCAGGCAGAAAATTATTGGTTTACTAACTGGGGAACCAACACTAACAATTTTTGATCCAACATATCCAATAGAAGTTTGGTGTGACGCAAGTTCAATAGGTTTTGGTGCCATAGCATTTAATGTGATTGGGAAGGAACGTAAAGTCATAGGATATTTTTCTAGGAAAACAACCAAAGCAGAGTCGGCTTACCATTCATTCGAACTAGAGACATTAGCTGCAGTCAAGGCATTTAAATTTTGGGAGAATATATTGCTGTATAATGATTTCAAACTTGTCACAGACTGCAGATCTTTTCAGGCTTGTTACGTGAAACAGACACTCAATCCGCGAGTCCACCGTTGGTGGGCTTATTTACAAAGTTTTACGTTTACCATCATGTATAGACCAGGTTATAAAATGCAGAATGTTGATTTTTTATCAAGATACCCAGTTGGAAATCCGGAAGAAGTAAGTATTTTTGAGGCTCTAGTAAGTGATTATCCTCCTACTCACAACTCACAGAGCCTTAAAGCTATTTTAGCTAACCTACCTCAAACACAACCTGATACAGACACCGTAGGAAACATAAAAACAATACAAAAGAAAGTAAATCTAGTGGAGCTTACTAGGGACTGGCTGCTGATTGCCCAGCAACAGGATTCCGAACTTAAATTCATTAAAGAACATATTGAAGACGACACACTATCGCCTGAAGTAGCCAACACCTACGATATTAGGGATGGAATACTTTTTAAGAAATTTCAACACCAAAAGAAAACTAAAATTAATCAAATAGTTCCTCGGGCTTACAGGTGGATAGTGGTAAATTCAGTACATGAATCAATACTTCACTTAGGACACCCTAAAACAATGGAAAAACTCTTAGAAAGTTTTTGGTTTTCTGGAATGAATAAATTTGTAAAGAAATTCATTGAAAACTGCGTAACTTGCAAATTGAACAAAACACCTTCAGGGGCTCAGCAGATCGCCTTTCATCCAATCCCTAAAGCTCAAATTCCATTTGAAACAGTACACATTGACTTCACAGGGAGACTGAATGGATCGAAAGGACCCCCAGAATATTTTATTGTGCAGGTAGATGGATTCACAAAATACACGCATCTTCACCATACAAAATCGTTGACAGCCAAATCTGCGATCAATGCACTTTCTGAATTCATTCAATTTTTTGGACCTCCTAGACGCTTAGTATACGACCAAGGGACTGCTTTTACATCTAAATTATTCACGGATTTTTGTAACGAACATTCCATAACAATGCACCCCATTGCAACAGGTGCAAGTCGTGGAAACGCGCAAGTCGAACGTTTTATGAGCTCCCTGACAAATTTAATTACAGTAGCCCAGTCAATCAAGCCTCAATCATTGAGAAATTTAACACCCAAATTGCAGTTAATTCTCAATTCAACCGCTAGTCGAATAACTTCGTTTACGCCAATTGAACTTTTAACTGGTTGTCAACCACATATTCCTGGAATGATTAAAGTTTCTGACGATTTGATGCCTCCCAAGCGTTCTAATTTGAATGAAATTAGGAACGAAACTAAGCAAAGAATAAAAGCGGCTGCTCAGTATGATACACAAAGACTAGAAGGAAGGAAAGCAAAAGTTATCCCTCACAAGGTTGGTGACCTTGTGGTACGACGTATTGAGCCCAGAGTTAACGAGAAAACGTCCCAGAAGTACAAAGGAACTTACAAAATTATTTCAGTACTACCAAACCATAGATATCTTCTAGAAAATTTAGTCACTAAGAGACAGGTCAAATACCCTCATGAACGAGTACGAAAATTATCAATGGATACGTCGCTCTTGCCGCAGCTCTTTAATGATAGCGAAGAAGATGTTTCGTCACATTCAGAAGACGATAATTAATTAATATGATGAATAATCAATTTATTGAAAAATTCGATCACACTCATTATTATGAAACAAGCCAATAGAGACCAGAATCCCGTCGGGAATTATTCAAAGCAATTTCTATTACTACGTTGTAAACCAACATTATTTTCACATAAAATAAACTAATTTTCTAAATAATCTATAAAAAAAAAGAATAATAATAAATGCTCACAATAAATAAATTAGATTGTTTTCTTGTACGGACATCAGACATTAGACATAGGATGATAATGGAGCGCTACATTATCATCTCTTGATCGTAGTTTTACGACAATCATGTTGTGTTTGGACAGCTAAGTCTATCCTCAGCAGGCATGATTTCGGAATGAAATGAACGATCATGGTCTCCCCTTTTTGGTGAAATTCTCGAGGATTTCATCTATAGGTACCGTGGGTCCGAGATGCAATTTACCGTCTGATGGGCTTTTAAACTTAGTTTAGCATGTCATGCAAATCTCAAACATGCCTTAACATGTGAGATCCCGTCCCTGACGGCTTATGGCATCCCATCAGACATATACCGCGGTAAATTTCCCTGTGGCTTTTAAAGTTTTCTTTAAGCACGTCAAAGCAACTCATGGTAAAAAGTCTTGCAACATCAAAAATTAAAATTGTTGGTCTTAATAAAAACAAACCATGAGTCCCATAAATTATGGACTTTTTGACGCTCCACAGGGCTTATCTCCGTCACGGCGACAAAGGTTTCACAGCCTGTGCATGGATGGGCACTAGGCCCATAAATGCAGGGTGGTTACTGGAAGTCTGAGATCAACTGAATAAATATTTGGCAGACCATGCGATGACATAACATGCCTATCCTATATGGATATTGTCGTATATCGACTGAATTGTACTGAAAGTACTAAAATCGGCCTACTGCGGGGGCCGTGCTACGTGATCAGCTGCACGTGGTGATAGGATATGGGAATTAACCCATTTTTGTCCTGGTTTGTTGTCTGCTACAAGAAAACATAGGTACCTATTTATTTGAGAGTATTTCTCACATTCACATTGTCAATGAAGAATTCAATTGATACAAAATGAAATTCCGCAGAATACGAAATGATATTTTTAAACTTATTAACACTAAAAGTGTTCGAACAATAAATTTACTATGAAATACCTTGTCCAACTGAGACCAGTGAAAATGACCTCTCAAATTATGTGATTCATAAAATACGAATTAAAAAATTACCATGATGATCCATCAATCTATGAATGAAATTAAAGTTACCAAATAATGGTATCATCTCAAAGTGTGAAATCTAGTTTCATGAATGGTCTTGGCTTCTTTTACTTTTGCTAATGTGGCGACTTAAAAATACTTTCTGTGTAAGAGCACATTCCAAAAAGGCAAGAAGTTGCATGAAACCTTTTTTTTTCAAAACCCTCACGAGAGGAAATGTTTGGGCAGGATAGCCGAATGGTCCGACAAGTCATTAAACTCCTTTTCCTCTGTAGGATAAAGCCCTTTTTCAAACTGCGTAGTTGCAAGTAGGTAAAACCTTTGTGAATGTACCGCATTCGAGATTTATGACTGGTCACCTGTCAAACATGCGGTGTCCCGCTCTTCGCAAACCTGTGCTAGGTCATTCCTACCTGAACAACATCACAACACAAACGAAAATCACACCTACTTCATCCCAGATGATAAACGTTTGCTTTCTCGTTTCCAAACTCCGAGCGTTTTCGATTACAGGCCGTTCTTGGTAGAATGAATCAATTTGATGATTTCTAATAGTCAACCGTCTGTTACAGGAGGACCATCCCGAAAGTAATTTTAATAATTATTATGTGAAAAATGTTCGAGTTAAGATCGAAAATATTTCGATCATTCCATTTGTAAATATTTTTGAGTTCAGATTTTATCAATTTCACATTTTTTATATACGAATTATTTATATTTGCCATATTTCTACTTAATTCAGTAATATGAACTAGCCTTAATGAACAATTGCGATTTTTTAATATTGAATTGGATACTTATTTGCATTATATCGAGTCATATTATGCCAACTAATAATTGGCATCTTATTTTTGAAATATGATGTTTGTATTTTATAATCTTTGTATGACGCAATATTCTGGCGTATCATTTTCAAGTATTTAATTTTATCCGCCTTAGGGAACTTTTCTTTTTAATAATGATTGGCAGGGGTTTTCATCCTAGTGGATACGCTGGATCTTGCGAGCCTGTCCAAGGTTATTCGCAGATCACGCGTTCAGCAAAGGTTTCCCACTGTCTTAGAGTCATTTTTTTGCATACCAAACCAAAATTAAAACTTTGTGATCTTAACGTAGAATCACCCTAGGTCCACAAGCCAACATTGCTAGGATCTCTATCAATTCACGAGTTCGGGTAAGCGCTTTAAACTAATAAATTATGTATTTGCTCGCGCGTTCGATTACACATTGAGGACTTCTGTAATTTTCAACTTCAAACTTTCAACTTTTTTTTCCCCTAGCTCTCGCGTGGGACCGCTCGATGTCAGATTGGCCGTTTCGGTATCTAGGGCTTCTAATGAGCCTCCTTTAATTAATAATCTCTCCTACTTCCTTTATGGACTAATCTATCAAAGGTTCTTACCTATCTATCTGACATTGAGTGCCCTATTTTATGAAAGCTAGTTCATTCCCAACTCGCCTGCAGCGCTCCAAGTACAACGAAGTCCCAGGAAGAGAAGGGGGGAGCCCCACTCGAATTCCAAGTTGGCTTTTAGAGGCGGATGTAGGTACTGAACTCAGGGCAGTAAGAAGGTGTCCCTTGTGGAGCAATATAATCGTTTTATTCTTTCTCCAAAAAACAAACTGCGTGTTTTTCTCATTTTCCTATTTCACAATTTAATTAATGAAATAGGATACCGAAATATATATTTTTTTGTGGTTGTGGAATTTTATTTTTTTTAGGAAGTTTTGCATTTTTCAACGATGGAGTGGGAAAACTTGAAATGTGTACATTGTTGAATTGTACGCAACGAACAACGTCGTTTGCTCGCGTATTGTGGCCACGGCTTCACGTCACGGATGTACATACCAATTTTGGAGAAATCAGCTGGGCTGTTTCCCATTTAAATTCCAAATTTAGGAAACCAGTTAGCCCAACCTCCAGCTGGCTCTTGTGGGGGGGGGGGGGGGGGGGAGATGGCAATGGAATGTCTACTAGGGGTGTGTCGGTCCAGGCATTTCCCTGGAACGGTTCCAACGGTTACGGTGACAAAGATGTAACCGTTCCAAATTACCGGTACAGTTCCATTACCGATACAGGCGATCAAATCCCACTCACATGGCATGGATGAAGCAGGCAGTCAAATCCCTATCGTCCTTCTTCTATGCTTATGATCTCAACTTGCAATACAATAGCATCATTTTCCTTGACAATTCGCTAAAAGGAAGGAATTTGAACAAGTGTTACAAAAGAGGCAATTTATTATAACTAATAGTTACCAATCAATTCAAGGAAAGAATTATGACGTTGCAGAGAACTTAACATGACAATAATAAATTAATAAAACTGGAGACAACTTCCATGCTAACCTGTCCAGAAGAAAACTTCCCGCTCAAGAGCCATTCCATGAACCATTCTCAGTCCATGGAAGTAGTAAGGGCGCTTCCAGGTACAACATGGAACAGAACTGAGAACAAGATCCATGCTTACCGGTCCAGAGCCATTGAACCATTCTCTGTGATATCTTATCGGTCCGGTTACATCCTTACCGGTCCAGTTCCATCCTCACCAATCAGAATGATCAGATTGATGAGATGATTGATCAGATCATTCTGATTGGTGAGGATGGAACTGGACCGATAGAAAAGATTCTCTTCCCGGTCCAGTGCCATCTTAAGATATCTTATCAGTCCGTGGAACTGGACCGGTAAGGGTCGAGTTTTTGTCACTGCGTGGAACCGTTCCAACCTGAAACTCAGTTCCACAGTCCCGGTACAGCTGTACCGACACACCTCTAATGTCTACCTTTTTCAGTCAGATAATGAGATATGTACATTACTTTGCGATTTTAGGTGTGTCTTTGTAGAGCTGAACTGAGGGAGCTGGATGAATATCGAACCCTACATGTTTGATGGTGAGAACAACTCCAAATATCTAGGGGTTTAATAATAGTGAAAATCTCATCAGCCTAGAGGTAAAAAAAGCCCAATTTTGACCGCTAACAGGGCATACTATGGTCTTGCTAACCTGTTTAAATAAAATCTCCTGGCAAGGAAACCAAAACTATCTTTGTACAGAACAGTGGTACCATCGCTGACAATAGCGCCGAATCCTTAGGGCAATCGGAGTCATCACCCGATGGAGGACCAAACCCAAAGCTGACGAAATCTTGAGCTGAAAAAACATGCTGTTCATTGAGGAGACTAAATATGAGTTTACAATAATATTACTTTCTCATTGGTATGAGTGTTGCCTGACGCTTTCTGGTGTTCTCATACAACATGATAATGTCCACCTGTGTTATTATTCTTTTTTTTAAGAAAAATTAACTTGCACAACACGAGTATTACATGTTGTGTATCACACAGTTAACAGAAATTAAAACAAAATAAATACAAAGAAAAAAAATTAATTTGCTTCAAGAGTACACATAAAGTTCATCTTGAATGCCCAGTTCTTCCAAAAACACTATGAAACACAGGTAGTTGGTCAGTAGATCGCGATCAGGAGGCCACATCCCTCCTGCAGTAGCCTCCTCCGGTGTTGCCCCAGTAGGTGGCAATCAGAGAGCAGATGTGGGAATGTCTTCCATTCGACGAAGATGTCATAGAAGTCAAATAACTAATAAGCCAATAACATACTTTTTTGCTCTTGACACTGACATATTTTGAAACTAATTGATCGCAAACATTTTGGTACTTAATTGGTTCATTTCTGTTTCAGGTGGGTGGAGTTTTGTCGAGTGATTGACTTATAAGTGAGTGATTACCTAGTATTTTTCTTTCTATGAGCATACAGCGGTTTTCACTTTTCTTGTGCGGGTTAAAGGATTCGCAAATTCATGCTTGTTGTATCCCTTAAATTCTGTTCTAATGAAGAATTGTATTGGGAATTCAATTTTAATTTCATTGTTGAATTGAATTGTGATTCGTGACGATGATTTTAGAAATTCGAAACATCTTAAAATGATCATTTCCTTTCAGTACCAGTATAATTAGTTGTCTAAAAATTCTGAATCGAACAAATATTCCAACAAGAGCCCTAATAATTAAATAACCTAATAATATTCCAACAAATACAAAACAACAAAAATTACAAATATTCCAAATATTACAAAATTTGTAATATTTAATATTTGGAATATTTGTATTTTAATAATAAATTTGTAATTTGTAATTTGTAAATTGTATTTTAAATTTGTAATATTTAATATTTGGAATATTTGTATTTTAATATTTGGAATATTCAATATTCCAACAAGAGCCCTAATAATTAAAGTGCCCTAATGATTAAAATATGTTTAAAATAAGCATAATGTCTTGAGGTACTTTCTATTTTTTGTGGAGAAAAACGGGAATTTTTTAGTGGTTTTCGGGGAATGTTTGACATAAATGTGTCTTTTCGTTGGGTTCGGATCTAACAATTTCCACGAATCACACTACGCTTTTTTTGGTTTCAATCAAGAACATAAGAAGGGAGCATAGAGGAAGACGCTCACGCTATATACGGTGGATATTGCACAAGTTGGATACTACTCAAGTAGGAGGTGTTGGTCTATGCAAGCTAGTGACAATACGAGGAGGAAACTAAACACAATAGAACCCACATATATGACGTTTATTACAAACGCAGAGACTGTATTTTATTTAAGATTGAATATTATCAGGACAGGTTGTGGTACAAGATGGATACTATGCTAGGTAGGGGGTTGATGTCTATAATTTATTGCTTTTCAGTCTACCAAGGTAACGGAAGCATTTTTTTCACTTTTCAAGTTTAAAGAAAAAAGTTGTCCAAAATAAAAATTTCCGTTCTCGTTTCACATTCAGACATTCTTGAACAATTTGGGTTTCGTTTCACCCTGTCCGTCTGTCATGAAATCCTTGTAACAGGCAAAACTACAAGGAGTTAATGGTTCAGGTGTAGATGGTCTCCTATAAAAATCATCTCCCCCGGGTCGTTCGTAGCCTCTGCGCACGAGCAAATGTAAAAACCTAGCAACAGCCATAACGTCTACATTTTTCACCCGAATTAGATGAAATTTTCAGGGAATACGCGGGTTGGTATATAAATGGTCCCCTGTGATGGTAGTGTAAGGTATCAAGAAATTAATGTTTTGACATTAGCTATTATGAATCGGATCAGGGGTCAGCTGTGACCGAGCGAGCTACGGCAGGTGTCCCTGGAGACGGGACACGAACCGGTTGCCGGGGCCGTGAGTTCGAGGCCCGCCTCTGCGGCATATTTTCGGGCGAGTCGGTCGCAGTTCCCCCTCGTCCCAACCCAGGGCGGTGAGGCCAATGGGAAGCCATGAGCGAAATCATCAGAACAAATTCTGATCTCCCCTTAGGAAGACAGCTGATGACGTCCGCGACATCAGGAATGGCAGTCGGATGAAAATCCAACCTAAAATGGTTGTTTACTTTACTTACTTACTTTACTACTATGAATCGGATCATCTTTGTAATCAGGTTGTGGATACGAGGGAGCTATTTGCCACACACACTTTTTTCCTCTTACTCTACTACAATACTCACCCGCCTGACCTATCTATATGAGCTTGTACTATAGGAATTCTGTAGTTTTGGATCCCTGTTCACTTCATAAGATTTATCAACGTTCCCATGAAATACCGTGAAGCGTTCATATATTTGTTTTTGAATATGATCACCACTAAAATGTTGATTTATATTCGCCCCTGCTTGAACTCTCAGTTATTACATTTGAACTGTAGTGTGAACCATCTGGCCTTAATTGACGTTGATTGACAGTTGAAGTATAAAATAGTATTGCGGTTTTAGAATCGAATGAGACCTCCCAGAGCTCTGTAGGACCAACCGTTGGCTACCTATGAGAACAGGTGAGGGTTGGACTTACGATAAATTGGAAACACGAGTGTGAATCGCAAAAGAGGCCTAATCTCCGTTAAAATTTTAGCTAGGTAATCAAATTCGATTGTTGTTCGTTTCTTCGAGTTGCACTCAGTTTGCGTCCTTAGCAACCAGTAATCAAATTTCCTAGTGAAGGTACCCAGAACTATTTATTGTTTCGAACTGAGTGTGAAGCATTTAGTTTCTCAAAATAAACTTGATTGTGAAGCGAAAATATGGTTGGTGGGAAGTGACATGGGCAAAGCAGATGTTCTTTGCTGGCGAATGATCTATACAGAAAAAATAATAAACCTTTGTGTAATAATTTGCAGCTTTCGTTTAATCTCAGAATATTTTGACTCTGGTCGGATTTTTCTCGTCGGATTTGGCTCTGAGAATCGCACGAATCCTTCTCCAGCCACACGTTCGACGAATGCTGGCGTTTTGAAAATAAATTTCCGGAAGAATGCTATCAAAATCGATGGGGGGAACGAAGAACCGCCATCCCATCACCATTCCCCGGGCTTGAACCCATTTTGCTCGGAGCAGGTAGAATGTATAGAGAGACCCTTATAAAACACACCCCACCTCCCTAAAATGACTAACATCGTTCATGCACGTACATTTTCAACTAGTTTTCGGCCCCGCTTGCAGGACCATAATTCCCATAATCTATTTTCCTACCTCGTAGCCTCGTACGAAGTTGGAGCGATCGTGAAGGGACTGCGAAATGAGGGAAAATTCTTTCTGTCAAGTTCTGTCGAATCCGTAAGGTGTGCTCGAGCCGATAAAATACGATCATCCAGTACATTATGGGTTTGGGGTTGCCCCTTCTTCAATGGCTGCATCATTTTAAGTGAGCAATGATATTTGTCAAATATTTTTATCCTCCCTCGTGAAGCATAACATGGACTTGAATATACCTTCACTAATGCTGCCATCGATTGGGCGATGATGCAAATCACAGTTCCTACCTCTATCAATAGAAGTTAATTATCATCTTAGTTGATTGACTAGTTTCGACGTTTTGCTACTCATTTCTCTCTTGCAAGCCATCGCGATATTGAGGTAAGTTTATAATCATTCTCCGACCTTGAACCACGTTGCAATTATAAATATTCTTGGGATTCATTAATTTGCTAATTATCTAAAGGGAGCGGATGAACGGATGATGGTCGAGGGGCTATAATTTTTAAAAACGCCGCAAATGATTACACAATGGTTAATTATTTTATATATTGTATAAATCACCTATTGCAGAAGGCTGGTGTCCCAATAATAGTACTTGCCATCAATAACATCGCTAAGCCACCGAGAGCTGTTTGTGCCTCCATTACGAAACTTGATTCTTGGTTGCTAAGGATGTAAAAACGTCATAAAATTCTATTCGAAGGAATGAAAAATAATCTGGATTCATCAGCCGATATTTAAACGGAAATTAGGCCGATTTACTTTAGTTTTTGCAACTACAGGTTTTTGCGATTCGCACTCATATTTTTGATATATTACAGCCCCAAACCATATTTCTTCGTAGAGAGCGAACGGTTGGTACAGAAGAGCTCCTGGTAGTCTCATTCGATTCTAAAAATTCAATTCTATTTTAAATTGATGAAAAAACTATTTTAAATTGATGATGGAAAAACTGTTTTAAATTATATTTAAATTGATGAAAAAACAATAACTTTATTTCGAGAGTATTCGAGCTAGAGTGTCTTGAAAACGTACAACCCCTGTTTATTATTCTCAGAAGTGACTTGACACATTTTGGTCAGCTAAAATTTGAACGGAGATTAAATCTCCAAATTTTGGTCTCCATTGCGATTCACACTCGTGTTTCTATCGTAAGTCCAACCCTTAAGTTCTCATAGGGAGCGAATGGTTTGTTCTACAGAGCTCTTAGTGGTCTCATTAGATTATTCAATTCAATTCTATTTTAAATTGGTAAAAAAACTATACCTTTATTACGAGATTTTAAGGTAGGGTGTTTTGTAAATGTCAGCCTTTATTTTTCACCCCTTCAGAAGTGACTATCATCAACCAATAGCTTCGTGGCACAACTAGACCCCAAATTTCATCAAGAATGGTTCATGGTACCTAAGGAAAGTGCCGTAGACGGTGTACAGCGGACAGAAGGGTTTTAGAAAAAAATTATTCTCGGATGTTACGTATCTTGAAACATAAACCATCAAATTTTCATGGGATGTTGATTTTTTTTTGCTCGATTCCAAAGGTTCATTATTGAAAAGAGACCGAAATAGCGCCTGTGTGGATTGAATCACTCCTCACCAAAGGCCCAATGCACTAACACTGGCTTTCAATATGTTTGGGGTGGCTGAAAAACTGTACTATAACCAGATTGTGAAACTCCTCATCACCCTGATTCCGTAAAGTACTCACTCAACTGTATTAATTTTTTACTTCTAAACTTTTTTAGACCTATTTGATGTACTAAAATGTTTAAAGTTTGATGTTTATGGTGGGGTTAAAAAGTAGATCTAATACTCTGATCAAGTCAGCTCTTTTTCCTGATTTCCAAAAGTACTCATTCGACTTTATTTATGAATTATAATGGTGATGATCTCTCGAAAAGTGAAGCGGAAACAATGTTGACTGCCGCTTCATTTAGTAATTCGGTTGGTAAGTTAGAGACTCTCATTTAAGAATTGGAATAAGATCCCAGGGGAGAAACTGATCTAGAGGGTTTATGAGAACAATTTTCAAATCAGCTCACTTGATCAGACACTTATTGAAACGGACGGAGAAACTTGTCCAAATTGAGTCCTGTCGTATTTGACTGGGATACGGGGGCAGGTTCTAAGCAATAAAACTATAAAAATATTTTATAAAATATTCCGAAGTTTTTGGTTTTGGTGTTCCAGTGAAAAACCACTCAAAACCCGCCATATTGGACCGTCTTTCCTTCAGGGCTCTTGTCCCGATTCTTCTCTGGTGGAGAAACTTGCCCTATCCGATTTGTCGCAATTTATTATTTTTTATGTCAGTTTCTTCTCGACCTGTCTTTAAATCGCATCTTGAATCGTTTTTTGACGAGTTCATCATATCCGACAAGAGATACATAAGGAGGTTTTCCTCAGTTATATGGAAAAGTATTTGTTCAATTGAAAAAATACTTTGTTTGATGTTACCGAAACCTTTGCAACAATCAGTTTTCTTTCAATCAGTTGGCTAAAAAGAGCTCTGAGCTCCCTTCAGGCTACAAAAGCCTCCAAAGTGAACTGAGTATCTTCCGAGAGTCGTCAAGTTAATCAACTTTTTCTTCACATGGAAATCCTTTTAATTAACGATTTTATCATTTAATTAAACTCGCCTCTTCCCGAGAAGATCTTTTTTCCGCAAGTTCCTTTGAAACTGCGGAAACCTTTTTCATCTTTTTCAAATTGCGAACGGAGTTCAGGCACCTTCATCGTCTGTGATGATGGAAGGGTTTTTCTTGAACCACTCAGTATTAAACAATGACTATAATAGATTAATGATCTACAGTTTTAACTACCCAATCACAGGACATTTCATCGAAATCTGATGAAAACTGTAAGTGATAACTATGATTTTATCCTTTTTGTGGAAGATTTGCTCTTACTATGTGGAACGAAGGATAATTTACTTACTCTCAAATCGATTCCTGGTATTTTAAGTACCAGATAGCATTTTTTCAATGTGATTTTCCATTCATGCCCTGATCATTTCTTTCTCGGGAGTTACGCTAAAGGGAGAACGCACGGGCGAAAACTACTGACTCAGATAACGATATTTGACGAGAGGTACAAAGGGGGATCTGACAGGTCAGGTGGGAGAGCAAAAGTGAATGGGGCCTAACAGAAACAGAGCTTGAATGATCGATTACAGCCTTATCTAGATGTCGACGGTCCCACTAACTACATATTCAATGGAAACAAAGGTGTTTGTTGCGCTTGTGTAAGGAGACAGGTAGGTCGGCTGGTCGGACCATTAGCCGAAAATGGACCGTCGATGAGTTGTGATTGTGAGTGGCAGCGTCTCAACCTCCGTTTGTGTTCAAGTTCTACGGAAAATCACCTTTGTTGTCTTGATTTCGGCTCCATACTGTAATCGAAATCTAGTGCTATTCGCAGTAACCAACTCTCCTTCCAGAACTTTATGAACGCTGCTTTATTACACAACATTTTATTATTTTTCTTTAGAACGTACCTACCAGTAATAACATCGTTGTCCAACAGTACTGGGCGCCTTCATTCAAATTTGGTTCTTTGTTGCGAATGTTGGACATCAGAGTGATATGAAACTCTACTCGAAGAAATTAAAATGCTGCAAATATTACACAGCGTGTTTCTGAATCATCACTTTTTCCTTCCTTATTCTTGTAGGGGGGCGAACAGGGGGGGGGGGGGGGTTCTCTCAGCGTGTTTCTGAATCATCACTTTTTCCTTCCTTATTCTTGTAGGGGGCGAACAGCAGGTTCTCTAGAACTCTGGGTGGTCTTTTTCCATTCTAAAAATTTATTGCTATTAACCCATTTCCGGCCACTGATGCGTTTTTGCATCGTCATATTTATGATTTTCTTAAATATTGAAAATAGTGGAAAATCTTTGCACGAGAATTTTTTTCTCGTTTATTCTGTTTCTGAACTTTTCAGAAAAAGTTTTCTTCGACGTTCGGGAGCTTAATAATGTGATTTTGGGATTTTTTGAAAAGGAGGCCTCCTGGCTTAAGGCATAAGTATGGTGGCTCAAATTCGATTCTGGACGAGTGCGCGTTTTGGGCCATGAGATGAAACAGATTCCGGTCCATGAAAAAATATACTTTTATATTCTACCAAAACAATGAACTGGATGAATCATATCGATTTTAAAAACTGAGGCCTCTCAAATCTCATTAAAAAGTAAAATTTATAAAATATCGAGTATTTTTGCTCTCGATTGGTGAGCAAATGATGCTTGATTTCGGCTGGCATTCTGTAAAACAGTTCATCATCCTCTCCTCATTATTCAGTTATTTCTACCCTTGGCTTGAAATGGGTTAAAGTCGAAGAAAAACCCCATTTCTTCCATTAAAACTAACATTTGTCACCCATTAGTCACGACTGACTATAACCAAAAACTTCGAGGCACAAGTAGAGCCCAAATACCAACTTTAATGAAATGTTAATAAGTAGGTGCGCTGCGTACGATTCTCAGATTTTACAAAACTTGAACATAAACCATCAAGTTTTGAGGAGGTCAGCATTTTGTTTAACTAGCTCTATTGAAAGAAATAAACCAAAAACCGCAAGAAAACATTAATATTAGAACAGGAAGGGTGTCTTCATGTTCTACCAGAGTCAATAATAGTAATGAAAAATTTTCTTGATTTTCAAAAAAAAAAGAAGAATGTTTTACATGAATCAAAACAGAATTGCAATACTTTACATACCTGTAAGTAGGACTGAAGAACAAAAAAATTGCCGAAAACCGCTAACTAATTTTGAATGGATTTTGAAGAACTTGCTCCTCCTTTATTGATTTAGTGAATTGGCAAAATGAAGGCTCATGTTTCTAGAAATTTTCATTGTTACAGTCTCGGAGTTTCGAATTTGTTTTGATTGAATTGGCGTGGAGGTTCTCGAAAATCAGCTCAAATCATGCTAAAATTGGACTTTTTTCTCATATCTGGTTATTGTTTCAAAACGTACGTATTCTCCCATGTATCTATCTAAATTCCGTAACCTGGTGTGTTCAAGCTGTATGAGGTGGAGGTGGGATTACACTGCGCCAAAACAGGAAAAAACTCGAGCTGCCAACTTCCCTCGTATTTTCTCATTCGGTGGGGCTCAATGGGGTTGGAAAATCCCTCTCACGGAACTCGCGTTGTGGAAACGATGACTTCATATCCCGAGGATCCCCCTTGGGGCGTCTGACTCGTATATTCAGCACTTTTATTCACATCTCGGGGATATTTTACGTGCCACTAAATCATACGGCTAAGTAGAGATGGCATTTCACAAATGCGCTGGATCGGTATGCATCGCTCTCGGGGTGACCAACGATTTTGTTTCATCACTTTCAAAGGGAAGCTATTCACACCAACTTTTGCCAACATGCAGAGTGTAGTAAAATAAGGGTGATTGGAGCAATGATAACCTGGCGTGGGATACTTGGCATGGCGAGAATGCTAAGAATTTGACTGGCTACTGATATCGTCCTACAGTAGATGATCTCCTGAGTCATGACAGTTGCATTCATGTGATCTGCACTCAAGGCAACTAACACTAAGTTGGCCCCATGGGACCTGGAGCTAAATTCGAATCTATCGAATCTTCCCAAATAGGGAAAAGAACTGTCAGCTTATGGCAAGGCAAGAGATTTTTAGATTATTAGGTTGATTATTAGGCAATCAAATTGTCTTAGCTTATGGGCCCTGAAACCAAGCTGATGGATATGACTACTGATTGCTGAGGAAAAAAAGTCCTATTCGTTCAGCATCAGCAAATGAGAGAAAGTTGTGCCATCTTGCGAAAAAGAAAGTCTCCCTCGATGGGAAAATTAAATGAACGAAGGAAGAAAGAGAAAACAAAATTATAAAATTAACACTTAATTTTTTAAATTACAAAACATTTGGATGTTACGGCCTGGAATCTTGTTACCGAATTTTTTCTATCGGTGTTTTGACTTTTTGGTGCTGAAACGTTATAAATTCTTTTAGACTTGATATTGTCGTAGACCATTTATCTCATGTCACGTGGTTACAATGAATTAAAGTTTAATCTTTCATTTACAGTGAATGATGGTGTATCATAATAATACTTATGTTCTTGTAGATTTGGGCATATAATTTTAAAATGTAAGGAAAATCATATTTTTAAATATTATCATTATTACCTATATGTCTAGAAGCCAAATCCTCTAAAATATGAAAAATTGTATTTTTGTTTCTGTATATTTTCAACACTCCAGAAATATTCACGATAATAATTCAGTTATAGCAACAATTATTATTGTTACAAATCTATTTCCGATTGTGTTCACAATTTAGAATATAAATTTATATTGACTGAATTTTAACTGTCTAAATTGACTTTTCTTTAAAATTGACTCAGGCGAGAATAATGAAAGGAAAGATTGATAGCGGAGTGTATTCGCCTCCACGCAGAATCGTTAACAATTTAGGTGTAAGTGGGGGTAATCTAATCCGTCTTGTAGAACCATTAATAGATGTAGGTGAGGTGGTTTGGAGAGATTACCCGGCACGCAGAACTAATAGCAATCGTAAGGTTAAGGTGCGATTGATTGGGAAAGGCGAAGGGCGAGAGCGAAATGATCAAGTCAGATTATGTGGGATGACTGGATTGATAGAAGGTCCTTCGAGCTGGATATTTATACAACTGCTTCAGACTCGAAACAGCTAGAGGCTCAGGTGGTCAGCTGGAACTACCTCCTTCCTTTTGCTTTATTTGTTAGGTCTAATATTCGAACATCTGTCTAGGAGGAAATCGTAATAATTGTACTTGAAGTACGAGACTTTGGAAAAATGTGTACAATCCGCTTGCGCAAAAGAAACAATTTTTCTTAAATCCATGGTATAAATTATATCAAGGTTTATAGTAATTATTCTACAGTAATTATATTAAATGAGATGTTCTGACTTGGACAAAAAACTTTTGTGGATGTAATGAACGTAATATGAAATCCAATCGAGTCTTCATGCAGTACAGGCGAAGCATTAGGTGCATGTTAATAGTTGAGAAGAATTCGTGAGAAACTCAAGAAAATTACAGTAGTTGAACCTTCGACTTGAAAGGTTCAGTAGATGGAATAATAAAGGAGCATCGGATAAAGGGATGGAGAGAAGGGCCGAAGGGCTCGAAAGGGGAGGAGAAAATAGGCAGGTGGGTCGAGGCTTAATAGGTAAGGAGTGGACACTTGTAAGGTAATAAGTACCACAGAGGAGTCTTACAGGAGATACGAGGGTTCAAGAGGGGCTTAATTAACATAAAAGCACCCTCTCAGGCCTCTGAAGATGTGAAGGTAAAATCGGATCATCAGAGTTGGAACACACTATAAAAGACCTGTTCCATTGTTCTATGTCTTGTTGAATCGTCGACCAAGGAAGCAAAACTTGAATTTTATTTCCTGATATTCCGGTTATAAATATGATTCTTCCAAAACGTAAATTTTGTTAGAATTTTTCGTTCTAGACCTCAACGAAAATCTAGGCACTCCGCCCTGCTCCCGTGGACCAGTTTTCATGACATTTAGGAAACCGGTTCCGTTTGGGGTCTATTTGTGCCCCGGAGGTTTTGGTTATTTTTAGTCACTTCTAAAGCGTGAAAAGTGGGAGAAAACATTTTCAAAACGTCCCAGCTTGGAAACTTTTGACGGGTTTTGTTTTTTCATTAATTCCAAGTCGAGACGATTTTAAAGAATTTTTATTCATCACCCAGAGCTCTGTGGGACCAACTGATCGCTTTATGGGGAAAATTAATTACCTAAATGATGAATGTTACATGACTCCATCAATTTAAGATGGTGTTAAATTTTTAAACACGAATCAAATTACCCAATTGATCAATTGTAGGTAGTTGAATGAGCAATTATTTTGAAATTAAACAGACCCTCTGCTCCAGTGCTCCCGTCGAGCCCCTTCACTTCGCAATCGCGAAAATTGATTGTTTTGAGTGATCCCCTAGCCAATAAGCTCCAGAATTGACAGTAATCCTCTAAGTCAGTTGTATTTGGTGATCAGTGTTTTGTGACACAGTTTCCACTAACATTTTAGAGGTAGTGGAGTGGTATACGGGTCATTTCAAAATTTGGGGTTATTTCTTGTCACGCAGCTTTTGTGAACACTCTATTTGTCTTGGAAATTCAGAATTTTTTCAGGGAGATACAGCAGGTTGGTGTCTTCAAAGATCACATAGAATGAATTTCACTAATCAATTAACTCAGATAATTAAAAATCATTAATGATCCCAATTCTCTCTCCCTACACCTGTCACAGAGGGTAGGTTGGGAACTTTGAAAATTTTCGGAGAACTCTATATTCATATTTTAATTAAAGTAAAAAAACGTTATTTGTCCAGGATACTCTCTTCTTCAGGAATAAATTAGAAACGAACGAAAATTCCATGAATTGGAAGGGTTTTTGCTATGTTTTGATGCTGTCACAAGGTTTTATTCTCTCTCCCTACAATTTTTTTGAAATGCCTGCCCACTCCTGGAAAACGATTATTTTGTGTCATGAAAAACAAAAGTGAACACTGCTGCAAGATGGCTTCCGAAGCTACTGAAGTTTGTTGAATTTCCAAGCTCCCAGTTGTGTGGGTTATGTTGTGAAGTGTTGAAGCTTTGAGAGTAGGTAAATACTTTCTCTCTCCCTACAACCACCTCACTCATCATGGTAAGTGTTCAACTAAGTTTAATTAAACTCAAATTACAATTATGAATGCCATAGTGTTATGTATTTTTTCTAGATAACCTCACAAATCTCTCTCCCTACAACCTCTCTACCTACAACTTCTGGGAAGAGGCTGGTTTGTAGGAAGAGAGATGGAATTGCAGGGAGAGAAGTTTTTTTTTCAAAGCCGTTTACATTTTTAAGTTACCTGAACTATTTACACCGCTGGGTCATATAATTCTGACTTTTCATTAACCCACATTTCACGAAAGATTAGACTGATTGAAAGACTTGAAGAATCTGATAATTCTGATGTACCTAGATTATAGCTTCGGACTGTGATTGCGATAAGTAAAAAAAGAGACTCCTAAACTAAGATTCTCGTATTTTGAAGGAATAAAAAGGTTTCATGAGTTCAACTCACACTTGGTTTTCTCTCTCCCTACAAAGTCGAAATTATGGAAAAAAATTCAAAATTCTATAAATTTGAAACTACTTGATAAAGTGTGCGCCCACTTCAGGATCTGCTCAGTGGCCAAAACAAAGGACGTTTACGGGAGAAAAAACATAAAAACTTCAACAATAATTTATGGAAAAGTTCGAGGACAAAATAACCCCAAATTTTGAAATGACCCATACGACAACGCACACCATCTCGCGACTATTTTAACAAGCATAGAAGTGACCTTCATGCACTAGTTACCAGCCCTCCAAGATGGTTTTTTTTCTTCAGAAACCTGAGGTCGACAATTTGAGATTTGTCACTATTGCATTGAATGAGCGACATGTATTATTTGTAGACGTCTTGACAGATTATCCGTGTGAGATATATATGCAAAAATCAACTACACAAATGAGGTAAATAAATTCCATGAATTTTTCTAGTGAATTTTCGTAGAAAATGTAGCAATTGCAATGGCTCTAGAAAATTTTAAATAAACATTTTTTTTAAATTCTCTTCATGGAAGTCCGTTTTGAGGCATTTTAAATCGATTCCTGGGTTTTAATGCTTTTTCAACGTTACGTTTTTCATTTTTTTTAATCAGAATAGTACTCAAAAAAAGGTAATCAAATATGAACCTGAGCATTTAAAAATTTATATAAAAATTTTTACAAAAAAAAATGTGCTTAAATTTCATTTGAATAACTAAAAAAGTGCTTGTCATGCAGCAAAATCGTATGAGAGAATTTTCGTATTTTTAATATTACATTTATGCTGAATTTGTTAGAAATTTGAGGACTGTAGTGGCTTTTCTTCACTCAGGAATCACTCAGGTGTGTTGGAGCGCTGGCGCACCGTACTGTGAGTTTATAGGTCAAGTGATCAAAAATAAATTTGTGGAGAGTTCTGTTAGGGAAGGTTGCTCCGATCTTGGATTTCATATTACTTCATATTTCAAGGAAAGAAAATTGCACAATAAATAATATTAGAAAAAGTTTATGAAAAATACTGAAATTTTAAATTCAAAACAAAAGTAACATTTCACCAATTTTACAAAAGTTTAGGTACCGAAACATAGGTAATAATTAGATGTCTTTAGAAGTGCATTACGCTGAATGATGAAACTAAATCGTCTCTGTCTTTAGTGCTGCACATGCTGGAGAGAGCGCTTCCACAACTCAGTTCCATAGCGTTAGATGTGCTTGGTACAGCATTAGGTATCAGTTTTGTGGATGGTGGTCTTGTCAATGAAGTTATCCCTAATCAGATACTGGTTGATGACTTCATAATCTTTTCTGTTCTATTCTGTTGATATGAAAAATGCGAGGATGTGTTT
Organism: Apolygus lucorum; assembly: GCA_009739505.2. NCBI lineage: Eukaryota > Metazoa > Arthropoda > Insecta > Hemiptera > Miridae > Apolygus > Apolygus lucorum. The sequence goes on from CM019178.2 coordinate 3,759,035, forward strand.
TTTTCCCCTCTCCACACTTTCCTGCGACTTTAATTTTTCAAAAAGCTTTCTGTTAGGATTGCAAATTTCATAGAAAAAAAAGTCGCGGCCAGTCGCGGCAAATTCCAACGGGATTGAGTCAAGGGATAGTGCCAGAAAACATTCATCAAATGCTCTAATTCCTCATTTCTCCCCTTTTGAGAAATTCACTATTTAATGTTAAGGTGTAAGAAGAAAAATTGGGAATTATTATTGTGAAGATTTTTTCCTTAGGGGAAATTCATACTTCAAAAATTATTTAAAAACGTGAATAAAGCACATACTTATGCCGTGACTCGTCATGAAGAGCAATAAGACTCAACTTGTTGATATGACGGTATCCGCACTCATAATGAGCAGGTAGTTCATCGTTAGCGTTTTGAGTGAAATGAGTAATTAACATAAATGATCGTGGAACTTGCCCTCTGGTGATCCGTAAGAGGCTTGTGAGGTCAGGAAACCCATTTAAACGTGCTCAAAGACTATCTGGGGATAGGTTATTGCACTCCTTTCCAATACTAATAGACGTTCGTTTTTTCGATTTTTTACACATACAGTACTGTGTGGCGTCACTTTTATACGGGAGCACCCAGGTGCTCATAAAACCATGAGCTATCCAGGAAGGAGCCGAACAATCCCTCCACCTGTCACAAGTCTTCAGAAGGACGTGTTCGGTCCATTGTGGGGAGGTTGGACGAATGTTGAATCAGAAACACGAGTGTGAATCGCATATGAACATTCACTGTCGGAAGTTATCGACTTAAGTTATCTTAGATCGTGGATTTTGAAATGCTTTTCAAATTCGAGGTTCTCATGCTGCTAAAAATGTTACGGTGGATAAGGTGATGAAAGGGGGGGCACAATTTCTTAGTCAACTTACTAAATTACATTGAGTGGAACAGTTTTGTGCAAGAGGAAGGTGAAAAAAATGCATGTATTATATCCCTATATATGCATGTATTGTATCCCTTACCTACTTGTTTGAACTGACCTAATGATTTTCCAATGGGACGTCCCCTGGAGTCCCCTTCTACTAAAAATATGTTTTGACAGAGGCTTTACTTGTTTGGGCATTTTCTTCTACGGTGATTTTTCTCCTTGGGTATTATTCCTGGTGTTAAACTTTATTCTACGGCCCTATTATAGGATTTGTCTTGAAATTCCACAATCTAAAATTGAGGAAAATTCCCCATTGAGCATTCGGAGGTGATTACTGCGATGAAAAGTAAAGAAGTTGTGGTTGTTTTAAAGGGAAGTAAATAGCATTTGATGTGGAGGAAGCTGCGGACGGAAAAGAAGAGACGTCTGGGAAGCCAATTTGCGAGGAAAGTGATCTTCCACTCCAACCCATCCGCCACTCCAACCCACTCACCGTCGCAACGTGGAAAACTCTTGCGTGCGTTTCGGGGAGGTGAAGGATCCAAAACGTCGACTCTCTTTCGAAGCACCCTCTAATTGGATGGTCGGGAGGGAGGTGGAAAAAGTGGGAGAAACCGGAGCGGGAAGATGGAAGACAATGTGATTATGGGAGAGTTGTGGGAGACCTAGTTGCCTTGACTAGTGGGTGAGTAGTGAGAAGGGTTTTCCACCCGCGTCTGACCGACCTTGACCCCGGGAGTTGTTAGTTAAAATGAGATCACCGTTTTCCCTTGACGTCCAGTTTCCACCAGCCTGGTCCAGTGTTGTCTGACGTACGAGATAACTCTCGTAATAGTACGATTTTCTGCTAGCGTCCGATCATCTCCCCCCCCCCCCCACGTAGTTGTAAGTTGAATGTTATCAGCGGTTTTCCATTACGACTTCCAGTTTCCACTCAAGTCTTGTCCAATGCATAGATATTTACTACTGTAGTATATATCTATGGTTCAATGTTGCCTGACGTACGATAATTCTCGTATAAGTACGATATTCTTCATATACGTCATCATCTGACCAAGGTGTTGGAACACCCGGAAAACCGATTTACTAGGATCACGGAGGAGAAGGTAATCGGGCATAGATCGGCATGGGACCTGGACTATCTCGGATTGGCGCAGGATTGTCGTGAGAACGGAGACACATACCAAGAAGTAAGCCACTCAGAATGGGTACGGGAAATGAAGAAGGTATGGCAAGATGGGGAGCTGGATGCGGAACTTGGAGAGGGAGGTGGAGGAATCGGCGCACCATAAAATGTATGCATCGTTAAAACCGTGACTTGACCGGTGAACGAAACTATTTAAAAATGCAAGACCTAGCCAAAGTTCGGACCATTTTCAGGGCGAGATCAGAAGAGATAAAAGTGAACTACAAATGGTGGAAAGAGGGTGTATCGAATAGATGTTCCATGTGAAATTTACAAGAACCAGAGACAGTCACGCATTTTCGGACCATCGGACACCCCAGACATTCCCACATCTGCTCTTCGATTGCCACCTACTGGAACAGCACCGAGCTCCATTCATCGGAGAGGCCGTTACTGCGGGAGGGGTGTGGCCTCCTTCTGATCGCGATTTACTGATCAATTACCTGAGGCCACTCAGAAGTTTTCTAGTGTTTTTGGAGGAACTACATATTCCTGATGAACTTTATGTGTCGTCTTGAAGAAAATTAATTAATTTTGTCTTTACATTTATTTCGTTTTTATAAAATGAGTGCTACGCAACATGTAATAGTCATGTTGGTTTTTCTGGAATAAAAAAAGTCACGTATTTAATCTCGATCTGCCCAATTCTCAGCGAATGCCGTGTCAAATTTCTCAAGAAGAGCCGCCTCACCTGGATGGGAATTATTGACATAAATTAGATGGGAAGGCAGAGTAGGTGCCACACTATGATCTGATGAAATTCATACGAACAACGACAAGGTACAGACAATTCCTTGTGGATGAGTTCAATTATGAGAGCTGTAGAAGTTAAAATAACTGCAGATTAGATCCACGCCATATAATAAAATGTACAATCCTCTACAGTACTAATGACTAAAAATGAAATAATTTTCGTTAAAAATAATAAGCAAAGCTAAGAAAGATACAAATAATAATTTATTGTGATAAGATAAATAGAATTTGAAAACAAGAAGAAAAGCGTAACCTCCCTAAGACGGTCTGTTGATCAGCAGTAGTGGCGTTGCATAAGTATAATTTCACTATTTAAAGTAATAATGACAAATATATAGATTATAAGTTAAAAACACGAATAATTACCAAGTGTAATAATAAAAATGTCAATGTGATAATTTCGTGAGGCAATAAACGCTTTTTCTTCTTGTATACGCAGCGAAAAGAGTTTTCCACCCTCGTCTGTCCATCTTTGACCCCAGGAGTTGTTAGTTAAATTATTATTAAATTATCTTGCCCTTTTCCTAAGGACCATATTCCCCGTGTAAATGAGCTCGCCCTATCTGTTCTCTCACTATCTACTATTGATAAATTTTTATCATTCATCGATAGAGCTTTGTCGACCTCTGCTCTAGCTCCGGTGTTGCTCTAGGCTCATCATTGCAATATCCTTCCACTTCGCCATGATTGGCAATGGTCCTTTCTCTTCTCCTAGCAAATTGGATTCAAGTCCCTATTGCACTTTTACCTTCATCCTCCTTAAGGGCCTTCCTAAGTAATAGGGTAAAATTAGCATTCTTTGTGACCCGTTTTCTCAGCAACTGTATTACCTAGGATCCTAATTTTTTTTTTGTCTTCTCTATCTGGATCTGCATTGTTTACTGAGTTTTTTTTCATGAATTAACATCATCGACATATATTTTTAATTTTCATTTTCCCAAACCCTTATTTTGTGTTCCAGTTTTTCGACCATTTATACAACTAACCTAATGTTTAGGGGGATAAAAAAAACTCAGTGTATACTATAGCTATTCCCTAAGAATTAAAAAAAAAAAGCAGCTCGATTGGTTCAGTAGTTGCGGAGAAAAAGGGGCAAACGTGTGTAAAAACGTAGTTTTGAGAAACGGGAGAAAAACGTCAGGGGGGTTGGGCCTCGCTTCGCGGTGCGTCTTGCTCCCCCCCACTGGACGGCTTCACTTTCACATCTGAGAAACAAATTTCTATTCATGTCTTATTCCATTACCATGTAGTTTATGGATCTATGGAGTGTATGGACCAACCAAAACAAACAAACTGAAGGGTTCATGAATGTGAGGTTATATTTTGCGTCCGAACGTTGTTTATTGTTTTGCTTTCTGTTTTTACCGATTCATTTCAGTTATCATTCGTTTCTAATTACCTTCAGTTTCCGTTTTGTTATAATGACGAGAAGGTAGAAATGTTTTCAAAAGGTTAGCAGAAGGGTACGCAAGAAATTGCAACACAAATTTGAAAAGGCAGAAGAAGAATCAGGTGGACCTTCTTACGATCCAGGAGCTCACTAATCATTTTGTAAAAATATTATCAACAGTTGAATTATATTTGTAAATATATGATTCATGTTCACGACAGTTTACTTATTGTTTGCACCTCAAAAGATGGAATCAGCGTAAAAGCTTGGAAGAATGGAGCGGGGCGTTTGTAAAGATCCAACGCCCAGAGCGGGGAGTGCTAGACGGGCGCTCGAGTGTAATGCCCGACTTTGAGAGCTATTTATGATACTTACATAGTGCCAAACCATCAACTTAATGGTATCAAACGATTCAGTATTAAATGGAGAATTTTTAGGGCTAATAAAAAAAAATGATTTTTTTTTCAATTCCTGACTTAGGAAGGCCCTTAATGGGCTTGCCATTCACGGCTGATGGGATTCAAGTTCCCCTTCTCATGCGAATGTTTAGTCTGTCCTTTCTATGTTGTTCTTGTTTGTAATTGAGGATGCCTTAATCGTGGAAATTATCTTAGTTTTGAATACTAATCCATACTCGTATTTTCAATTTAACCTTCGGGCGGGCGCATCATCTGAGCGCACTGATGAGCGCAGGACGGCATTTTGGCCGCCTTCGAATAATATAATATTTTTAGCGTGTAAGTGGATGTGTACATTGATACTCTACACAGTGTACAGTATACTCTACACATTGATCACTGACTTTCACATTGGGGAAACACAAATAAGGTACACAACCATGAATATTAGGTCAAAGAAATACAAAATATGTATTTCTTAATATATATTATTATTGAAAATAATTTCAACTAGGTGGGTATAAATAAAAACTTAGGTAATTTGAAAATATGACCAAATCAGACTAAAAAAGTATGTATACAGTCTTTCTTCCAGTAATTTTGATAATGCAATATCACAATATAATATTGGTAACGCAATAGAGGGAGTTCATAGTGTACTTGAGCACCTACCCACGTTTACTTTTCAAAAAATTCTACGTCGTCAACTTTCACACTGATTTACGAGCGTCGTTGGCGAATCTGACGTAGCTTCTAGTGTCTTATGGCGTAATTAGAGAATAACTGTCCGTTCCGTTGCGCTGTGAATTGCTTTTGTCTATGCAAGACCGTTTTAGTGAAAAGGCGGCAAAATTACCGTCCAAGCGCCCGCCCGAAGGTTAATATTGCTAAAAAGTTGTACTTGGTGCAATAAAGAATTTGGAAAAAAGCCTCTTGGCCAGTGACAGGAAGGTGAAGAAAGGTATTTCTGTGACAGATCGAAGAACCGGGTCATAATCCGGCTTTGAAGTCTGCACTGCGACGGGTCGTACCCTGAATGCCCTCATGCGAGAATATCCCGGCAAATACCAACGCTGATGGAGGAACGGATGTGAATAGACGGGGAGGCTGTGAATGGAAACTTCTTTCCTCGACCGTTAGGGAGTGCCCTGAGAGGGCTCCAAGGGTAGAATAAAAAATCCTTTATCGAAATACAGGAAGGACGTGAAGCTTCCTATGGTCGACCCTGGCGCCCTCAGAGGGGAGGAGATCAGGATATTAGCCTGTGAGTACAGACCGATCCTACCCCCACCACCTATCTAGAAGTACGCCAATCTAGAAGCACAATTTTTCATGATCGGATTACTTACATAACCGACCAACATAATCACTATCAACGAATTGAGGAGACTCATTTCAATTGAAATAGCTGCAAATTATTACACAAAGGTTTATTTTTTCTGATAGATCATTCGTCTGTCTGATCAACTTTGCAATTGTCACTACCTACCAACCTAATTTCGCTTCACACTCAATTTAAAAAAAATGGTTGCTGAGTACAACTCGAAGAAACGAACAGCGATCTTTGGTCAGCTAAAATTTGAACGGAGATTAGACCTCTTTTGCGATTCACACTCGTGTTTCTGATTTATCGTAAGCCCAACCCTTAAGGTGTCATAGGGAGGGAACGGTTTAGAGTTTTGTTGTTTGTTGTTTTGTTTGATACAAAATTAGTCACGAGTATAGGAGTGATAGTTCAAAAGTTTGGAGTAACTTGTAATGAGCTAGGTAATAGTAGCCTCAATTCCACCATCATTTAGGAATAACTACAACTCTTTTATGATATAACATATGTTTCCATAGTTACGAAATGACTGTAATGAGATGCTATGAATGACAAATAGAGCAGAGAGGTTTTTCTCAAGTACAAAAATGTCGAGTTTTACATTTCTTTTTACTTTTAACTATAATCATAGTTAATTTATGTAAGGGGCAAACCCTTACATTGGCGCAGTCAGTAGGACTCGAGAATTTCGGGAGCCACGTTCGTCGAGCAACGAAACAGAAAAATGACACATTCAAGTGGGGATTTCTCATGGATTCTGCAGTTTTGGGACAAGATGCAGCGACAGCAACACGAATTCCTTGAACAGGTAATGGGAAATGTATTATCTACATTTGAGAGTACAGTTGCTGCTGCTTGTGAACCACCTTGTTTCTTGGAAGTACCATGTTTTGATGGAAATTCGGATGATCCAAGGTTGTGGATCACGTTGTACGAAAAGGCATGTCTAATTAATAGGTGGAATGGTGATGAAATGAAGATTGCAAACCTAATTTCGAAGTTCAAGCCTGATAGTATTGCATCCAAATGGTTTTATTCTCGCCTACTGTGTCACGAAGAAGAGGGATGGACTGAATGGAAAAAATCATTCCTTGTAGCTTTTGGGCAAAACGAAATACAAGCTGCCATCAATGCCAATAATTTGGTTTATTCCAGTGGGCCCTTAATGGACTATTGGTATGAAAAGATCCGGTTAATACGTTTAGCTTATGGTGAGATGCCAGATCGTGCAATGAAAATCATGCTACTGATGGGTCTTCCCTCGAAAATGCAAGATCAAATAGGGCTGCTAGATACCCCAACAGTTGAAGATCTGAGAATGGTTGTGGCGAGGATCATGCCTATTGAAGATAGTGGATCTCAACCAACAGGACTTGACGAAAAATTGATTGTGAAAAAGCAAGAGTTAACCCTGTACTCGTGCAGTACAATGAACTCCTCAGTACCCACCCTGGAGTTAAACGTCAATGGGGTTCCGATACGCTGCTTACTAGATAGTGGTGCATCAGTAAATATCATGAGATCAGATGTGGCTGACAAATTAAAGCTGATATTGAAAGAAGACAGGGACACTTTGCGAGGTTTCAACAGTGCAAAGGAAGACATCTTACACTCATCCCAAATCAAGTTACAGCATGGGAATCGCCGCATCACAGCTAAGGTATATGTATGTAGTTCCATAGTGTACGATTTGATTATTGGATACAGTAGTTTGCGTGCATTAGGGTTTTCTCTAATCCACGAGAATCCTGGTAGCACTTCTTGTCACAATATTGTTCCTCGCAAGAATATCATGGACAAACAGGATATTTTGAAAATGTTCCCTGCCAATAAGAAACCAGTTGATTATTCGGTACCTTTTAGGCTTCAGCCAGGCACTCCTGTTGTAAGCCATAAACCTTACCGATTGTCTCGTGAGAAGCACATATGGGCTCAGGGAAAAATCAAGGAACTACTTGACTGTGGAATCATAAGGCCTTCCTCTTCTGAGTATGCTTCACCATGTGTGATTGTGCCCAAAGCAAATGGATCACTCAGATTATGCCAAGATTACAGAGCCATAAATAAGTATACTCAATTGGACCCATTTCCCTTCCCAATTATCGATGATATAATCTGTTGCTTTGGTGGTTGCACCCATTTCACAAAACTTGATCTAAAGGATGGTTTCTATCAGGTCCAATTAGATGAGGAAACCAGAAAATTCAGTTCATTTGTTCTGCCATTCGGTCAGTTCGAATTCAATTTCTTACCGTTTGGTTGGAAAAATTCACCTCCTGTTTTTCAGAGATTTATGACGTGGGCCCTAGGTGATTTACTGAATGATCCAATGATATGGGTGTATGTTGATGACATTTTGGTGGGTGGAAGATCCCTAGAAGAGTGTTCTCACAAAACATATTCTGTCATCGAGCGTTTGAATGAAGTGAATATAAAACTCAATATTGAAAAGAGTGATATCAATAAGCCGGAAGTTACATTTTTGGGGCGCATCATTGATGGTAACACTAAAACAACCAAACAAGAGTCGATTGAAAAAGTTAGAAACATGCAACGACCAAAGGATGTCCACTCACTTCGTGTGTTCACTGGCCTTACCGGACATTTCCGTGCTTTCATTCACCAATATGCAGATATTGTGAGACCGTTGGATAAGCTGAAAGGGAAAGATGTTCCATTTGTTTGGTCTGACGAATGTGAACAAGCTTTCAAGAAGTTGGTCGAAAAAATAACATCAAACCCAATACTTCAACTTCCTGACTGGGATAAGCCTTTCGAGTTATGCAGCGATGCCTCCAACTTTGGATGTGGTGCAATACTGTACCAACGAGATGTTCAGATGAAAAAGAACCAACAACTTAGAGTAATTGGATATTTTTCACACACATTTACACAAGCCGAAACCAATTACTCAGTGACTGATAAAGAGGCTCTTGGGGTTGTTGCTGCCATAAAATACTTCCGATCTTATCTTGAAGGAAAAAGCTTTTTGGTACACACAGACCATCAAGCCCTAACGCATCTATTGAACCTCAAAGATCCAAAAGGTAGGCTAGCTAGATGGCAACTATTCCTTCAAGGCTACAACATTCAGATTCAACACCGAAGAGGAAGAGATCTCGAAGATGCCGATGCACTATCCCGACTTTGTGTGGAAAAACATTTGCCTGCGACTAGTGACGTTTGTTTAGTGAATCCTTCTAGGGAGCGACTCAAAGTGGATCCAATCATGAAGATAGAAGTTCTAAGGTCCTATCATGATGACGCTGACTCAGGAGGTCATGATGGATTCCTGAGAACCTATAACAAAATTCGTGCAAGATTCGTGTGGCCTGGGATGAAGAAAGAAGTTAGAGAGTACGTACAAAGCTGCCACCAATGCCAACTTGTTAAATTCAAGTATAGGGCAAAACCTGATGTCATGATAAATCCCACAAGATCGGAAACTCCTTTTGAATGCCTTCATCTAGACTTTGGGGAGAGAAAAAAGAAGTCTGAAGCGTCTGCTACTACTCAATCATTCCTGATAATTGTAGATGATAACACACGGATGTTATTTGCCAAATCAATGAAGGAGAGTTCTGTAGCAGTTGTGCGATATCTTTCTAACTTCCCTCATATTGACAAAGTGCGTCGCATAGTCTCAGATAACGGCCCTCAATTCATTTCAAACGAGATGAAGAGATTTGCGCAAGAAAGAGGAATCAAATTAATTAATTCGGCCCCTTACCATCCAGAAGGCAACGGCCTTGCAGAAAGGAGGATGCGAGACGTGAAGCAGTTCCTAGCTCTCTATCCAACATTCAACGGGGGATGGAAAAGGTGCTTAGATGCTGCTGTAAATCATATTAACAGGTCTTACTGCTCTGCGATCGGTTGCTCACCCCGGTTCAAGGCTTTCAACGAAACAACTGTTCTTCCAGCAGACATAAAATTTGGGATTACTGCAGAAATGTTAAAAGAAGAAGCTTTTACACCAGATCAGCTCAAGCAATACTCAGATTCATTGAAAAAATACTTTGATAAGCGACAGTCCAAAGGAGTTCCTAAATTTGTGGAAGGTGAGAAGATCTTGGTGCAATGTGGCTACAGTGGACGTGAACCTATAGTGCGTGGTCCATACAAGCTGAAAAGTATATTAGTAATGAACAATTTCCCAAAAACACTTACATATGAAGATGAAAGTGGGAGAGAAAAGAAAGCTGCCGTCAAAAATTGTATCCCTTATCATTGCAGGAGCAATGACTCCTCTTAGGTGGGGGGATGTAATGAGCTAGGTAATAGTAGCCTCAATTCCACCATCATTTAGGAATAACTACAACTCTTTTATGATATAACATATGTTTCCATAGTTACGAAATGACTGTAATGAGATGCTATGAATGACAAATAGAGCAGAGAGGTTTTTCTCAAGTACAAAAATGTCGAGTTTTACATTTCTTTTTACTTTTAACAATGGAACTTTACATGTGACAACTCCAGTGAATTGTTATATGTTACCTAGTTACCAATCAATGGATTGTTGACAACGAGTTACAAAATGTCATAGTAGATTGCAGAGTTTTAGCTAATAAATTCCACGATCAATGGTTTCTTGCTGAATGTTTCTTATATTTTAAATACTATTCTGGAAAACCATAATAATGGCGCAGTCGGTTATTACTGAACCTACGGCGACGGCAGAGGTGAAGAACAAAGCACCAGAGACGTTTTCTCCGACAGGATTGGAAACTCGAAACGGTATCATGGATCTTTTCAGTTCTTATCTTACGAATCAGTTAAGTAGCAATTTACGATTAATAGAATCTGTGACAGCTCAGTTCAAGTCCATGATAGAAAACTTACATCAAACTAACACTGCGACTTCAGTTCCGAAGTTTGATGGTTGTAGTCAGGACACTGAAACGTGGATGTGTTTTTTCGAAAGAGCATGCATCAGTAATGGCTGGAACACATGTACCAATAAAATTCTGAATCTACAAGCCGCTCTAGCTCCCGGGAGTATCGCGGAGAAATGGTTCTTTTCCCGTCTGAGTAGAGATGACCCCTTTATTTGGGAGGAATGGAGAGAATCCTTCCTGAGCGCTTTCGGTCAAAATCCTCTTGTGTTGAGTCAACAAGCAGACTCATATGCCTATCAAGGAGGTAATCTCATGGATTATTTTTATGAGAAACAGCGTAAGCTATCGTTGGCTTATGGTCAATTGCCAGACAGGGTGTTCAACATCATGTTAGTGAATGGCCTGCCTCCTTCATTCCAAGATCAGCTGACTTTCTTTATGCTGGGAACAAGAGAATCATTGAGGAATAAAATTGCACTTATGCGGCCTCTAGAGGCTAGTAAGCCCGTTTCACATCTGAGTGATGTTAAAAAATCGTGCAATGAAGTTCTTTCATCCCATGATCCCAACTCTCCAAAGAGTTGTTTTCCACTGATCTACACACTTTTTGTCAATGGTGTAAAGGTGAAGGGTTTGATGGACACAGGAGCTTCAGTGAACGTTATCAGAGCAGCCTTGGTTAAATCCCAAAATTGGGAGTGCGCTAGCGTTGACCGGACCCTTCGTGGTTTCAATGGCTCCTTAGAAAACATCTCCAAGTCTACCACATTACTAATTACCAGTGGATCTAAATCTATTTCTTCAGAATTCTATGTGCTAGATCAGTTACCTTATGACCTGATTATTGGCTTGCCAACATTGGAAGCTCTGGGGTTCAAATTGATCCAGAATGTTCCTGAAGATATTCTGAATTTTAGGAGTAGGAATGTGGAGAAACGGATATTCTGCAAAGAAGATTTTCTACGATATTTTCCTGAGGTTGATGATCTTACTCCTATGGAACAAATTGCATTCGATTTGAGAGCTGATAGTCCGACAGTGAAGCAGAAACCTTACAGGCTATCCCGAAACAAATATGAATGGGCTCAAATCAAAATCCAAGAACTCCTTAGTAGAAATATTATACGTCATTCAACTTCGGAATACGCCTCACCATGTGTGGTGGTACCCAAGGAGGGAGGGACTTGGAGGCTCTGTCAAGATTACCGTGAAATCAACCGGTACACAGAACTGGATCCATACCCTTTCCCGATTATTGACGACATAATATGTAATTTGGGAGGATGTAAATATTTTTCGAAGCTTGATTTGAAAGATGGTTTCCTGCTGTTGCCTCTCACAGAAAACACCAAAAAATACACAGCTTTTGTTTTGCCCTTTGGACAGTTTGAATATAATAAACTCCCATTTGGGTGGAAAAACTCGCCATCAAAGTTTCAGAGATTCATGTGTAAAACACTTGGCGGCCTATTGAATGACCCCCTTATAAAAGTGTACATCGATGACACGATTATTGGAGGTCGCACTCGTGAAGAATGCGCTGAAAAAACTTACCTGGTCGTTAGAAAGTTTAAGGAAGCCCACCTCAAGCTGAATGTGGACAAAAGTGTTTTTGTGCAGCCTCAAGTGACATTTCTAGGCCGAATAATTGACGGTGAAACCAAAACCACGAAGCAAGAGAGTATAAAGAAGGTTCAGAATATGAAACGACCTCATGACCTTCACACTCTGAGAGTTTTCACGGGATTAACTGGTCATTTTCGGGCATTTATCCCAAAATATGCCGAAATAGCAAGACCATTAGATGATCTTAAGAAGAAGGACTCTCCATTCATTTGGAATGATCAAGCTGAACATGCTTTTCAGACTCTTGTGAAGAAGATTTCATCGAATCCCATTCTGCAGCTTCCTGATTGGTCATTACCTTTTGAGCTGTGCACAGATGCATCTCAGTATGGCTGTGGGGCTATTTTGTATCAACGGGATGTTACACAGCGGAAAAATCAACAACTTCGAGTCATAGGTTATTTCTCACACACGTTTACAAAACCTGAAGTAAACTACTCAGTTACTGACAAGGAGGCACTTGCTGTTATAAAAGCAATAAAATACTTCCAGTCGTATCTTGAGGGAAGAGAATTTGATGTGCTCACAGATCATCAGGCATTGTCATATCTGATGCACATGAAGGAACCCAAGGGGAGGCTCGGAAGATGGCAATTATTTTTGATGGGGTACAGCTTGAAGATAAGTCATCGGAGTGGTAAGGAACTTGAGGACGCGGACGCCATATCAAGGCTGTGCCTTGAAGATGCAGTGGTTAATCAAGTGAACATTTTCCAACGAAACGACAAAAATAAGTTGATTGTTGATCCAAGTATAGTTCCTCAAATCCTCAAAACATACCATGATGATCGTGATTCAGGAGGACACGATGGCTTCCTACGAACTTACTCGAAGTTGAAACAACGCTTTTATTGGCCCAATATGAAGAAGGATATTCTCAACTATGTAAGAAGCTGTCATCAATGCCAACTCACTAAGTTCAAATATAAACCTAAGCCAGACATCATGATTTTGACAAAAGTAGCCACCCGTCCATTTGATACCATCCATCTCGATTTTGCAGAACTGGCCAAGAAGTCCGAATCGCAGAGGCAAACCAAATCATTCCTAGTGATAGTAGATGAATTCTCACGGTATTCATTTGCCAAGGCAAGCAAGGAAAGTTCAGTCGCAGTTGTGAACTATCTTCTCACTTTTCCTCATATAGACAAGGTAAAGAAGATAGTGTCGGACAACGGACCTCAATTTGTCTCAAGAGCGATGAAAAAATTTGCTGAAGAACGTGGCATCCAGCTGTCGACAACTTCTCCATACCATCCAGCTGCCAATGGAATGGCAGAGCGTAAAATTCGCGACATTAAGCAATTCATGGCGTCTTATCCAGCGGGTTATGGTGGTTGGAAGGTCAATCTTGAAGCAGCTATAAGACATCTCAACAGATCTCATTCTGCAGGAATTGGATGTTCTCCACATTTCAAGCTCTTTGGATCTCCTCCACTCTTTCCAGCGGATAGCACGTATGGAATCACAGATGATATGCTGAATGAGAAGGCTTTTGATGAAAAGGAGCAGGACGCCTACCGACAGAGGATGAAGAAGAACTTTGATAGAATGCATTTTAACCGGGTACCAGAGTTGAAAATAGGAGACAAAATACTCGTGCAGTTTGGATACAATGGGAAATCTCCAAACATAAAGGGTCCTTACAAGATAGTCGAAATTATAGAAATGAATGGATTTCCTAAAGCAGTGAAGTACGTGTCTGAAGATGGAGGGACAGCTTGTGCTGCTATCAAGAATTTAATTAAGTATCATTGCAGGAGCAATGAATGAACTTGAGTGGGGGATTATGTGACAACTCCAGTGAATTGTTATATGTTACCTAGTTACCAATCAATGGATTGTTGACAACGAGTTACAAAATGTCATAGTAGATTGCAGAGTTTTAGCTAATAAATTCCACGATCAATGGTTTCTTGCTGAATGTTTCTTATATTGACCCATCAGTAGCATGATTTTCATTGCACGATCTGGCATCTCACCATAAGCTAAACGAATTAACCGGATCTTTTCATACCAATATTCCATTAAGGGCCCACTGGAATAAACCAAATTATTGGCATTGATTGCAGCTTGTATTTCGTTTTGCCCAAAAGCTACGAGGAATGATTCTTTCCATTCAGTCCACCCCTCTTCTTCATGACACAGTAGGCGAGAATAAAACCATTTGGATGCAATACTATCAGGTTTGAACTTCGAAATTAGGTTTGCAATCTTCATTTCATCACCATTCCACCTATTAATTATACATGCCTTTTCGTACAATGTGATCCACACCCTTGGATCATCCGAAATCCCATCAAAACATGGTACTTCCAAGAAACAAGGCGGTCCACGAGCAGCAGCAACTGTACTCTCAAATGTAGATAATAGAGTTCCCATTACCTGTTCAAGGAATTCGTGTTGCTGTCGCTGCATCTTGTCCCAAAACGGCAGAATCCATGAGAAATCCCCACTTGAATGTGCCATTTTTCTGATTCGTTGCTCGACGAACGTGGCTCTCGAAATTCTCGAGTCCTACCGACCTGCGCCAATGTAAGGGTTTGCCCCTTACATAAAGTAACTATGATTATAGTTAAGAGTAAAATTAAATGTAAAACACGACATTTTAGTACTTGAGAAACCTCTCTGATCTATTTGTCATGCGTAGCATCTCATTACAGTCATTTCGTAACTATGGAAACATGTTTTATTTTCAATGGAGTTTGTTATAAAATTCACTTTTGGTATAATATACCAAAAATCATATTATGATGTTACTTCATGAAGGACTCGCAATTTGTAAAGGTGTCATCGTTTGAAATGAGTCTGACTAAGACCAGTCACAATTCAGAGTAACCGTTCATTGAAGTAGTTCATTGAAAAAACAACCACAATTCGTAATAACAGTTCATTTATAAATTTAACACAATGCTTTTTTTTTATCTTTACTTCTCTGTTGTAAAACCTGGAATCAATTTGTCAATTTGTAATTATAAGTTTATTTCGTAAACACGTCGGACCATTACAAGCATGCAATTAAATCTTTCAAGGCTGCAGGTACTCAAGTTGGGAAAATGTCAAGTAGGTACTCAATTTTAAAGGTCGAGAGGTGACGAAGGTTGAGTAATGATGGGGGGATGCATTTCATAAACCACTTCACCACCGCGCAATAAAAGCGTGGGAGCCCTTTGATGTGACTCAAGGTTTCAACTGCTGGTTAAAATATGGAAATTTTACTTTCTTCGAGAAGAAATGTTAAACGTCCATTAAACAAGTATATGGTGGTTTACCCGAGAGTTGCTCAGGGTACTTCAGTTACTCGCTGATTCGTTGTGTGTAAAATCCAGTTGTCCGCATCTGATCTAACGAAGTAGGTTGCAGGCAAGTTGAAGTGCTGTACTTCACATCTTCAGGATAGACGACATATTTATGCCGAGTGGTAATGTTCAGATATCTTTCCTCGTTGCATTCCTGTTCACTATGTGACCAAGATCCTTCTTCAATACTGTAGGAAAATTGATCAAATTCCCTTGGAGAAAAGAAAAATAAGTTTTGTGGTAAAATCCACCATGGTGAACGACAATCATTGTCGTCCACCATGGTGGATTTTGACGTGACAACGTCTTATAAATCGATATATCAATTTATTAACAAGGAGGAAGCTAACGGATGGGCACAGAAGAGGCGCAATAAAGGCATAAAGAGTTCTTATTTCATTTTCCAATATTCGTATTTCAATATTTCTTTCTTTTCTCTCTGAACTTCGGGAGCGGCCTCTTCTCTAATTTCTTAGTAGGGGCAGGGGTGCTCCGTCTTCTAACCCCATTCCGAGGCATCTGATGCTCTTCCTCGAGCCTCGAAGACGTCGGGAGACTGCACGGATGATCGATATTTGGAGTTTAGTTCTTACCCATCCAGCAATGGCAGATCTTGATTTTCTCCATTTTTCAGCAAGCACATTCACGAGCCTCTTCTGGAAGGCTTGGATTGTGTCTTATAAATTGGTTTGCCGGGTGACACTTCAAGAAACTGCGTTACGCTCCGCTCACGTTATGCGCTCACAATGAGAGCGAGTGAGAGGCACGCGTCCCTTCCACTCGAGCACAGTTAGCCCGCCTAAGAGCGAGAGAGATAGGCATACTTGGTGAGTGAGCTGATCAGCTGAGTGAGCTCCAAGGCCATTTCCTCTCCTGTTGAACGCAGGAACCTGAAATTTGAGAGGGCGGGTCAATGGAGAATGCTGAAGGCGCCTGAGTGATCACTGATCAGCTGAGTGAGCTCCAAGGCCATTTTCTCTCCTGTTGAACGCAGGAAGCTGAAATTTGAGAGGCAGGGTCAATGGAGAATGCTGAAGGTGCCTGAGTGGTCACTGATCAGCTGAGTGAGCTACAAGGCCATTTCCTCTCCTGTTGAACGCAGGAACCTGAAATTTGAGAGGGCGGGTCAATGGAGAATGCTGAAGGCGCCTGAGTGATCACTAATCAGCTGAGTGAGCTCCAAGGCCATTTTCTCTCCTGTTGAACGCAGGAAGCTGAAATTTGAGAGGGCGGGTCAATGGAGAATGCTGAAGGCGCCTGAGTGATCACTGATCAGCTGAGTGAGCTCCAAGGCCATTTTCTCTCCTGTTGAACGCAGGAAGCTGAAATTTGAGAGGGCGGGTCAATGGAGAATGCTGAAGGCGCCTGAGTGATCACTGATCAGCTGAGTGAGCTCCAAGGCCATTAAAATTATTTTACCACTCAAAGTCGTTGTCACGTAATAAAACTTTCGCCCGTATACCGACTTTACAGGCAACCAATTTTTTCCACAAAACTTATTTCTAAATTATTTCTACGGTAGGATTCATGACTCCAGTTTTCACTTTTCAGGACGTCCAACAGTAAGGAAACCAACAAATTGAGGGAAAATATTGAGGGAGGTTAAACTTTTTTTCTTGGTTGATTCCAAAGGTTTATTATTTTAAATGAGGGGGGTTAAACTTTTTTTCTTGGTTGATTCCAAAGGTTTATTATTGAAAATAATAAACCTTTGGAATCAACCAAGAAAAAAAGTTTAACCCCCCTCAATATTTATATTGAAAATAATAAACCAAAGGTTTATTAACCAACAAATTGAGGGAAAATATTGAGGGAGGTTAAACTTTTTTTCTTGGTTGATTCCAAAGGTTTATTATTTTAAATGAGGGGGGTTAAACTTTTTTTCTTGGTTGATTCCAAAGGTTTATTATTGAAAATAATAAACCTTTGGAATCAACCAAGAAAAAAAGTTTAACCCCCCTCAATATTTATATTGAAAATAATAAACCAAAATGAGCCGACACCCCACAAACTATTCAAAACATCACACAATATTAAAAAAAAAAACCAAATTAACATTTGTTATGTTTGCGTGTTGGCGAATGAAGGAGACGACCATCTCGCTGCGGCTGCTGAGTTTTATTTAGTGCCTATTCAACGAAGAGACGGTCCCTAGCCCTAGACTTTATGCACTGTCGCCCCGGCGTCTTTCGACCTACCGCTGGGTGGAGTGCATGGAGATCGGCTCACCTGTAGTCTCCGGCGTCGGTTAAGACAGACCACTAATCAACAGGACATTTACCTAATGAACTAGTTGAGGCGAGTAGAGCTTCAATGTAGATTGGCTGCAGAGGTCGGTGGTGGTGGGACCAAACCGGGGTCTCTGCAGTTACTCTAGCTTGAAGTGAAGGAGGCGAGTTTGATGTAAAGAATAAGTCGATCGAGTGAAGTAGGCTGCATGATGGAGCATATCTGAATGAGTCTTTTATACTCTATGTATTTCGTAGAGGGGATGGAGTGGAGGAAGGGCGACATCATTCTGACGTGTTTCCCTTCATACCTCACGTATACAGCTTCGTACATCTTCGTATTATTGGAGAACTAATTAATGTACAATGTGGGTCATAACAACATTGACTGGAAGTTATGAACGACAAATGAATTACAAAGATATTTTTTGATGATAGGTAATACGAGTGAGATACGCTTATATTTCCAGTATGTCGAGACTTATCATTCTATATTGAGAAGACATTTAATAATAGATTGCAGCAACTATGATCCTCAAGCCATACACTTATTTTGATGTATAATTTTCAATAAGAAACCTTTAGAATCGAGCAACAAAAAAAAAAATTTCACCAACCCCTCAGAATTTGATGGTTTCAAGGTACGTAGAATCCGAAAATCGAATGAAAATGTTTTCGACATCCACCATACGCAGCACTTCTTTTTGTTACCATGGTATGATGTTGATAAAATTTGGTATTTGAGCTCCATATGGGGTCAAGCTGTGCCCCCGAACTGTTGGTTATTGTCAATCATTTCCAAGGAGTGAAAAACAGAAGTAAAAATTTTCAAAACGACCAAGCTCGAAAATGTTTGATATAAAGTTATTGTTTTCTCATCAATTGAAAATAGCATTGAATTTCTGGAATCGAATGAAACCACCCAGAGCTCTGTAGACCCTACCGTTCTCTTCCTATGAAGTCTTAAATTTGGGACGAATGATGAGCAGAAACACGATTTTTAATCACAAATAATTGTTTTAAGTTCAGCTGATAAAATGCGATCTTCATTCTTCTCCGAATAGAGTTTCATGTCTCTAGGTTGTGCCTTCCTAGCTACCAAGACTAATTTCGCCAGGAATATGAGGACACCCTCAACCTCCAGATTTATCGCTGGTAGGTACTTTCTGCAAAAATATACTTGTTAGTGTTTTATACATATACCTAAATAATAAACCTGGTATAACAATTTGCAGCGATTTTAGATTTTGCCCACTTCTGAAGGGAGTGTCGAATATTAGTGCTGTGTTAACTACTGATGAATTACCTTACAGTGTCCTTATGTTTCCGAGTTGTGACCAGCCTTCGTCCTGCTTTGCGCGTCATCCATGTACCAACATCGTGTTCTCTGATTAGTTTTCCTTGTAATCCCGGGAGAAGCTTCCTCTTCCTTCTAGCAGGTCTTAATTTATCGTCCCGCGAATTAGTCACCACTTTCCATCCCCGCAGAACCTCCCCATTTCCCTACAAAGACCGTCAGGGACGTTTTAATCCCAGGATTATCCCTGAGGGAGGATACCGGCGGTAAGGAAAACAATTAGGTAGGTAGAACAAACTACCTCCTACCCTGTCTGACAACTTTGACCCTTCTGAACCCTTTCAGAACCGCACACTTTAGATACCTTCGCCAGCCTGGTTTCACCCTATAGTCCAGTCAAATTAGCAGTTAGGGTTTGCATTAATTCCGGACAAAGCGAAACTTTTATGGGTGACTTGTGGGTGCCTATGGAACATGTTTTTAGTATATTCTACTAGATTCTCCTTGTGCTAACTTTTTGGTGCCCGAAAAACCGCGATTTTTCGGCACTTGTTTCAGTTTTTTGCCTATAACTCGTACACGATGGATCCTACGGAAAATTTTACTCTTTCCTTTATTAAACAGGATGAATTTCTGCGTCGAATGACCACCTGAAACGTTAAGATCGGTTCAGCCGTTTGGCCGAAATCGATCGTTGAATTTTGCCGCTTTTTCCCAAATTGGTTGAAAAATGGGTTACGCTCAAGTTTCAAGGCCTGTACATCAAAAACGGCGTATCCAACCAAAAAATGTCACATAATCAAAGTTGTAGAGAATCAAATTTTGTGTAAGAAAAGCATCCCCCCTTCCTCCCCCCTCCCACCCGCCCCTACCAAATGATAGAATAACGAAACAACTTCTGAGTAAACGAAATTATGAGTATTGAAAACGGTGTTGCAATCAAAAAATGTCATATAATCAAAGTGAAACGTATGTTGTTCAACTTACTTAGGCACTGAGGTACTTGTAATACTAGAAAAGGCGAAAGAAAAAACATTCTCCTGGTCCTAACTTTTTGGTGCCCAAAAAACCGCGATTTTTCGGCACTTGATTCAGTTTTTCGCCTATAACTCGTACACGATGCATCCTAAGGAAAATGTTACTCAATCCTTTATTAAACAGGATGAATTTCTGCGTCGAATGACCACCTGAAACGTTAAGATCGGTTCAGCCGTTTGGCCGAAATCGATCGTTGAATTTTGCCGCTTTTTCCCAAATTGGTTGAAAAATGGGTTACGCTCAAGTTTCAAGGCCTGTACATCAAAAACGGCGTATCCAACCAAAAAATGTCACATAATCAAAGTTGTAGAGAATCAAATTTTGTGTAAGAAAAGCATCCCCTCTTCCTCCCCCCCTCCCATCCGCCCCTACCAAATGATAGAATAACAAAACAACTTCTGATTAAACGAAATTATGAGTATTGAAAACGGTGTTGCAATCAAAAAATGTCATATAATCAAAGTGAAACGTCTGTTGTTCGACCTAAGGCACTGAAGTACTTATAATAATAGGAAAGGCAAAAGAAAAAACATCTCCTAGATTCTCCTTTTGCTCACTTTTTGGTGCCCGAAAAACCACGATATTTCGGCACTTGTTCCAGTTTTTCGCCTATAACTCGTACACGATGCATCCTACGGAAAATTTTACTCAATCCTTTATTAAACAGGATGAATTTCTGCGTCGACTGACCACCTTCATTTTTTAGATCGGTTCAGCCGTTTGGCCGAAATCGATCGTTGAAGTTTGGCGATTTTTCCCAAGCCCAGGTGCGCTTGACGTCAAAACAATTCGAAACTTGGAAAAATCATAGAATAAGATCTACTCATCCAAAAAGAGAACGGCTGGTGTCAAAATTTTCAGGATGAGGTCTACTTTCGATCAAAAATCTAAAAAAAAACCATGCGCACACCCCATTCAGGTGAAATTATTACCTAGTGAGACTTGTCAACCTTGTGGAGTATACTTTGAGTGGAACACATTTTGTATCGAGACCATCTAACTCATTAGGTATCCCATTTTATTACCTACCTACCTGAATAGAAATGACAAATTCTTGGATTTCAAAATTAGCGAAGGAGCTGACTGCTTTCGGTCATGGAATATGGTTCTGTTTAATACGGTCAGAAACAAGATTCAAATGAACCGAGAAAACGTTTTATTCAATCCGAAGCAAGCATTCATAAAAGCAACAGTCTTATCCATTACAAAACACAGTATAACCTGATCTGTAGGTAACCTCGCGGGAACTCAACTGGTAGTACAAGAAAGAGGCGCTAGTTACGTCTACCCAAACAGTTCTGGAACGAACTATCCAAAAGACCCGCTCTCATAAAGACCTCAATTTCTTCCGAATGGGGGAATTCCTGAATATTATGAACTAAAGAGGAGTTATGATATCTTATACATAAAATCCCAACCGTACGTGTATGTCTGGAAAACCCGGGTTCGATTCCAGGCTGACATCAATTTTTTTCTAATTTAATAAATTAAGTGTTTATAGGTATATAATTTCGTGTCACGGTATTACGGTTTTCTTTTCTCATAAATTTCTACGATTTTTTTGATGTGTAACATCCTTTGGTCTATGACTTGGTGCAATATCCCCCATTTCTCTTCATAACCACGATTTGTTTTTGCCTGCTTTTAGCAGGCTTCTCAGCTAGTTGTACACATAATACCCAAGGAAAATATGAATCGATTGAATGGGGTATAAGTAAGTTGTATAGTAAGTGAAGTAAACAACCATTTCAGTTTGGATTTTCGTCCGACTGCCATTCCTGGCGTCGCGGACTTCATCAGCTGTCTTCCAAAGGGAAGATCAGAATTTGTTCTGATGATTTCGCCTTGGGTTGTGACGGTGGGGGGGTATGAGAGCCTCGGACGCCGAAAAACGCACGTTGCCGGCGATGAGCCTTGAACCCACGACCCCCGCAAAAGTCGGTCCATAGTCCACCGCCAAAGAGCGACGCTCCAACGACCGTAGCCACACTGGACCCCCAATAAATGAATTGGATATTCTGGAAAAGATACATCAATTCCATCTAGGAGTGAAACGAGAAAGTTACTCCACCAACCCCTCTCAAATCCACTATCCACTCTCGTATAGAAGAAATCTCCGCAGTACCAATCGAGTCTCCGTCTTTCCGTCTGTGAAGTACAGGTAGATTTTTTTGTTTTGTTTCTTTTTCGCTAATTAAAAATCATTTCAAGGCTTTCTTAACTCTTTCGCATTCATTAAATGCAACCCCCTACACTTGAGTTACCAAGATCACCCGTAAAACTGACTTACTAACTTTGTAATCATATTTATAATTTTTTCTTCGATAATAAATTAAGTTAAACGAATGTTTCCTTTTAACGAGTTCTGTAAAGACGATCCTTTCTTAGATAGATCTTTTCTACGATGTTTCATGGCGCAGATGGATCCTCCATTACAAATAAACCACCGAGCGCAATCGTAAAAACCTGAATGGTGCTCATGAAAAACTACATGAAATCCGACATCAACTTTCGTAACGGATCTCCACGGCTATAACATCTGATTTATGCTCAAAACAGTCGTAACGTTGAAATCCAATTACAGCAAAGCTCGAGCTCATCAAAAGAGAAGTCGATACAGGAGAAATCAGCAAAAAATGACTCGGCACGGTGGCACAATTTTGAAAAAGTGCTGTTGGCTGGTTTTAGCATAGAACATGTTCTAGTTATAGCCGAACAGTCCTGAAACGACTCTAAGTGTGCCAGGAAAAAACAAGAATCTCTCTCACATAAGAAAAACACGGTCGTGATGAATTGGTGTAAAAATGCTTCTTTGAACTCATTGAGTAGTCCCACTGATGAATGAAGGGGTAAAAGACATAATGATTATCGACTATACAGTGTCTACACTTAAGATGGGCATAACTACAAGGTTAGATTCTACAAGGTATTTTTCCAACAAAAAATGTCTCTTAACAATTTTTCCTTAACCAACTCAAAATACCTTTTTTCACTTCGAAGTTTTTTTTTTCGCGTTTTTGACCTTTTTTCATTAAAACTGTCATAACTCCTAATATTTACCAAGTAAATTCAAATTTGAGGATACCGTTGGAAAGAGCTTTAAATTTCCAAGCTACCCAGTCTAAAACCAAAATATTTCAGCTGTTAACCATTTCTAAAAAATCAAGTCCAAAAACAAACTTAAAATTTTTTTGGACATTTGATTTTTTCATTTCGAAGTTTTCACTTTGAGCGCCTGCTGATTTCGACATATTGTCAGCTTTCCAACGGTCTATATATTTTTGTTTTTAAAATTCAAATTGGAAGAGTAAATCAAGTTTGAGTGCAAGAAAACATGAGTTTGACTAGTCGAGTGTTTTGCGAGGTGTATGGACACCCTCGATCTCAAAATGACTTGACGAGTTTAGTTTTTATTTCCTATGTAATTTTTTACGCTGAATCCAATAGTGACTGCTAGCGAGTGGGTTTTTTTAAAAGAAAACCTTCGTTTTTCGTACACGAAATACGCATAGTGAGCTTAAAGTATCGCCTTTCTACTCAATAAAAACATCAACTTTCTAGCTGGTTGATGTTTTTATTGAGTAGAAACGAAGTAGAACGTGCTATCTGCCCTTGAGCTTAGCCTCAAGGTGATAGTGGTGCAGCTTCCCAGCACCAGGTTGTTTCCAGCGACCCTCTCCTAGATGGCTACCTTCATTACCACTGACGATAAATTAGTTATCGCCGACTAAAAAAAAAAAAAAAAAAACTTCCTGTCGTCAACAAACTCGTCAAATGATGCTGCTGCCCATCACTCGCTGGCTTTGGTCCACCTCTGGCAACGCCAGGTACTCACCATACCTCATGAGCATTCCCCTATCACCCTATCTGCCACCTGGGGATCCATCATATGGGAAACCTGCAATTCTACAAGGAATGTCTTCATGAATAGTTAACTGCAAAAAACCATTAAACTCTCTGACTGCTAAATAAGCCCATACAAACAAGACTTCTTATAATGGCTAGCTTTGGTATCCATTAAACTGTGAAGTGACTTCCAGAGCGTATCTTTTTCTACAAATTTACGTGTTAAATTCTAAAAGCACCATCTCGAGGCTAACTCGCATCAACCCTGAAAATTTCTTCAAATAGGATCATGAACTCGCGTAGTTATGCCCCGGGCCATTAATTGACCACTTGAAAATTAGTCTGAAAGAACCGAGTTCATCTTTCTTGGTATGGGAAGGCCAACAGTACGATAGTTACGTGATCTTGTACCCAGCCTTTGTATACATAAAACATCAATATTGCAAATGGAATACGTTTTTGAGTTGCCACGTTATTCAAAGTTTACTCGATACCTTTTCTGATTAGTCTTTCAAAAACAATTTACCCCGTATTTGAGATTCACGCATAAATTAGCGGGTGCTGACTAGATTGTGGCTTCCCACCGTCGACATCCCAAAATCTTCCAATTCCGACCAGCATCACTTTTTTTTCGAAAGTAACGTAAAAACTCCGGGAGAAATTAATCCCTGGGCTGGACAAAAAGGGATTAGGTGAGGTTTTCGTGAAGCGAACTCTAAAACTGAATGCCGGTTCTAATCCCTAATCCCCCCTGCAATGCTCTGACGATCCATTATACACACTGCCGTCAGTTGGCGATTTTTCCGCTTTTACGTTTCAAATCGGTACCATTATTGCTTCAGCTGATATACTAGGTACAAGTACAACAGTTCACAGAATGGAGCAATACATTGACCCAATTGCAATGCACACCATTGTCGCACCCAAGCCTAACGAACACTAATATTTTCAACGTAATAGGACCACTTTTAAAGAAAGTGAGATCGAACAATAAACGACTCGACGATTAATAGACGGTTACAATCGACTGTGAGTGTACATCAGAAAGTGATAATGTAGGTGTAATGACGCTCTAGTTGACAATTTTTGTCGCAGATATCCCTGTTGAATAGATTTGTGAACGAGCAGAGTTCAAAATATCTCACAATACAGGGTGCGGCAACATAACTTCCTTTTATCAAACCTGAATAAAACGCATTGCATGAATCAGAAAGTTTGTAATTTGGTTTTTACAATGTAGGTATACTACTGAAGTTTTAAAAAGGGTCCATCGTGAGGGGAGGGCATAATGCGGCTGATCCTCGATTTTCATGGTATAGGTATTTCATGTCTGATATGAAATATACCATGAAAATCTAGGATCAGCCGCATTATGCCCTCCCCTCACCATAGACCCTTTTCAAGCGGAGAAAGGTAACATACTATGAATACTAAAGTTTGGTTTTTCTTAGTTTTGAAGATAAAATCACTTAGATGACGTCCCCCATTTTCAATTTATTGAATATACCGATTCATGGCCCTGGGGTTTGTCAGGAATCTTTAATGGATAGCAAGCGTTATGTTGGAAATTCATTTATGATGTCGTTCTTTGAATCTTGATGGATCCTTGGATGGTTCACTGGATTTCAAAAACCCACAGGAAAAATCCGAAGAGAACAATGTGGGAGACCCGGCCTCTGCGAATTGCCCCTGATTAAGAAGAGGCGTTCTGGGAAGTGTTCCCTCAAAACAACCATAGATGCTCTTGCAATGTGTGCTGTTGCACCGTCTTTATGGAGCCTAATGTCCGAAAAAATAAAAAAACAAATCCTGTAACAACCAATGACAAGATGGCTGATTTGAGGAACACTTCCCAGAACGCCTCATCTCAATCAGAGGCGATTTGCAGTGGCTGGATCTCTCAATTCGTCCCCTTGTGATTTTTTCTATGGGGTTTTTTTGAAATCCTGTGCTTATGTGAGCCGTCCAAGGTTCCTTTAAGATTTAAAGAACGACATCAGGAAGGAATTTCCAACATATCGCCAGCTATCCTTGAAAGAGTCATGACAAGCGCCAGAAATCAGTATATTCAATGAATTGAAAATTGGGACGTCACCTAAGTGATTGTATCTTCAAAATTAAGTAAACAAAAAATTTAGTAGTGTACCTATTCGAAAAACGCTGCAAATTATTACACACAGGTTTATTATTTTTCTATAGATCACTCGTCTGCAAAGAACCTGGCTTTGCCATTGTTACCACCAATCAACTTGAAGGAAAGCATCGATCGCATCTCGGTCAGCTAAAATTTGAATTGAGATTGGGCCTCTTTTGCGAGTCACACTCGTGTTTCTGATTTAACGTACGTCCAACCCTTCAATTCTCGTAGGGAACGAACGGTTTGTCCTACAAGGCTCCGCTTGGTCTAAAAAAACTCTAAAAATTCTAAACTATCTAAAATTTATGGAAAAACAATACCTTTATTTCTAAATTTTTTGAGTTAGGGCGTTTTTCAACCCTTAGAAGTGACCCACATCAACCAAAATCTTCGGGGCACAACTGGACCCTAAATGGAGCCTACATACTAAATTTCATCAAAATCTGTCCATGGGAACTGAGGAAAGTGCCGCGTACGGCGGACGGACGGACAAATTTTTTTTTCGATTTTCGGATTCTACGTACCTTGAAACGTAAACCTACAAATTTTGTGGGGGGGGGGGGGTAAACTTTTCTTCTTGGTCGATTCCAAAAGTTATTATTGGAAATAATAAACCAAAAGTTTGTTTTTCGTCGATAATTTGATCACAATGCAGTAAAATTAGAAAACTAACATCCCCTCGTCCAAAAATGCAATTCTATTGCAAGTCTATTGCAATAGTTTAACTTTCTTGGAAATTCGCTAAAATATAAATATACGTCGTCTGGATTTGATTTTCAAAACAAATTTTGGTTGTCCGGCTCTCTGGGCGTTTATGTAAAATGATATGATTTGTTTGCAGCTGATATTCGTCAGCGTTTGAAATTACAAGTTAGAATCTCTGTGGCATATTCCAGCTGAGCAAGTGGGCAGTTATTGAACAAACTCCCTCTAGTCAGACTAATCCGTCGCCCTAATTTCATCCAATAACCCTTCCCCCTCCATCGACCCCGTCATCCAATAACCACAGACCCCACCACCCTTCCATCTTCCGACAAACAAACCGAAATTGCGGGGAAACGGAGTTTGATTGGTCATCTAGGCGCGGATGAGAGGGGAATATAACGTCGGTGGGTGAGTGAGAAGGATGGAGGGGAGTCGTCAATTCGAATTGACATTCAGAGTCTCCCGTCCGGAGTGTGATTGAAGAACCTCTCGAATCGCGATCAAACCTAATCGATATCGGATGAATCGATTTTCGGTCGTTTCCTCGTTGAAAATGACGGCGGAAAAACGAGAAGAGGGAATATAACGATAAAGAATGAATTGGCACCCGGCGGGAAACGAAGGAGATAAATTCAATTTTCCAACTGGCTCTCACAGCAATCTCATAACGTAATTTAATAACCTTTTAGACGTTCTTGATTCGTCGAAATGGGTGTTAAAACCTTCGTTTACCCTCCAGCAAATGATGGTTATAAAGTCAAAATGAGACGATTTCTCGTTGAATTCCATTTTAAACAACAATTTCCCGAAACGAATGATTGGAGAAACGTCAAGATCCAATTTGCGGTTGTTTGACAATATAGGTAATACCTATATGTTGCGTTTATATTATGTTCAGAAACTCTACTTTGAGAATTATTTCGAGTTACTCGGAAAAACCAGCCAAGTTGGATGGGCAGTAGAGCTTCTTCGCCCAGAATCATATGGACTTATACCAAAGCGGGGTGGAAATGGTATAATTTTAACACATTTTCTCTCACCCCTGCGTTGCTAATTGAAGTGGAGGGCTGAAATTTCGAAACAGCGATGGTCCTTTCTCAGCTTTCCGTTCTCAAAGATATAATATTTTCATATAGTCTGAATAACAACTGTAACATTCACATTACAGCAGGGTGGTGAGTGTAGTACACCTGCTTTTTCCACCTAGAACTCATCCTTGAGCTGGTTCTGTGCTACTCTCGCCCCTCGAAGATGACAAGTAGAGGACGTGCGAAAGCTTAGGATTATTAGGAATTATTATTATACCTTTAATATTAGGAAATTCGATTACTGGTTGCAAAGGACGCAAAACAGAGTTCAACTCGAAAAAGCGAACAACGATCGCATTTTGGTCAGCTAAAATTTGAACAGAGATTAGGCTTCTTTGCGATTCTCGCTCGTGTTCCTGATTTATCGTAAGTCCGACCCTTAAGTTCTCAGTGGGAGCGAAACTACAGAGCTCCGCATGATCTCAAAAAATTCTAAAAATTCAATACTATTTAGAATTGGTAAAAAAACAAAACATTCATCTCAAGAGTTTTCAAGCTAGGGCACTCTTGAAAATTTCATCCCTTAATATTCACCCCTTAGAAGTGACTGACGTCAACCAAAAGCTTCGGGGCACAGCTCCCCAAATGGAGCCCATATACCAAATTTCATCAAAATCCATCCATGGAACCAAGGACCATGGAGCACCATGGTAACTAAGGAAAGTGTCGCGTACGGCGGACGGACGGAAAAAATTGTATTCGATTTTCGGAAAAAAGGGGAGCTAGTAATTTTGGTTTATTATTTTCAATAATGAACCTTTGGAATCGACCAAGAAAAAAAAATTGTTTAACCCCCCATCAAAATTTGTTGGTTTACCTTTTAACGTACGTCTAATCCGAAAATCAAATAAAAATTTGGCCGTCCGTCCGCCGTACGCGGCACTTTGCCCACTTAGCATTGACCGATTTTGATGAAATTTGGTAGCCGGCCTCTGTATTCTCTTCACCTTAGAGACTCATTAGGAACACTAGGTAAATGTTCTGCTTATTAACGGTCGGCCAAGCAATAGGCGCCAGAGAAGGCAAATAGCTATCTCTCTGCACTACCCCAACAGTCAGCTTCATGCACCGGGGAAGTAGTGCATACACCTTGCATAGGGATCAATCTCACCGTTGATTAGGGACCAAAGAAAATCAGACAAGCCTTCGAGAAGACCATCACCTCCATTCAATGACACGACGACATAACTTAAACTAATATCCCTACATTAATATTTTATGAATATTACCGATGATTGTGTGTTTCCACGTAATTCTACAAGTCTTTGTGATTCTGATGTGAGAAAGCTTTACTGCCCACCCACTCGAGCAATGTCTTTTTAAAACTGATAGATTTAAGTGTCTCATTTTTAATAATAGTCTGTTGGACAGTGATTGATTATACCAACCAATGTTTGTATCGCAGAAGCACTCTTCGATTGTTTAAACGGGAAATTTCAGAATTCCATCATAATTTCAAATTACAAGATCCAACGAGACAGGAGAAAAAATCTCTGTTTGCTCCAGTAAGTGGTTTTTGTTGAAGAGAAGGCACACAAAAAATCATTCAGAGCGAGAGCTATTAAAGAGACGAACAAAGAAAAGCACTCAAATATCTGCATATTTCATTCTCGGCTCAAACAAGGAGTTCTTGTACACGAAAAATGAGGTCACCGGCAAAGTGAAGGTACAAAAGTGCCTAGTAGCTCAAATTAATACATAAATACCTAGAGAATAGAAAACAGTTTAAAAATACTACAATAATCCAATCAATTGAGATCAATTTATTGAATTATTAATTGAAGAAAAATGTGATAAAGTATTTACTGATTGTTATTGTAAATATATGAATTATTCCTGATTATGTTAAGCAATATCAATATCAATGCAATGGGATCAAACCAAAGAGCTAACTTTCCGTCATCATCATTTCCATCTTTTCCACCGATTCATAGAGTTGATTGTACCTGTCATGTACTGAAATCATTGTCATTTCTGAGGGTAATTTGTATGTATCTTGAGAGTCTAACTTTGAAAAAAAAATTGAAACATTATATAATAAATAAATATAGTAAATAAATATAAATGAATAAACTATAGTAAAATAAATACATTCATAATATTATTATGTAAGATAAAATAACTTACATATTATGTAAGAAGTAATTAGTTAATTTGTGCTGATTAACATGAGGAAGAATATAGGTATTCAGGATTATTAATTTTTCTGTTTTCAGAACAAAAACGAGTATAAACATTTACCCTCAATAGTTCTAAGAGGCCATTTCATCTAAAAAAAAGATTTTTGATCTGTTATGATTTCGATTCAGTGAAAATTACATAAGTATTGAATTTCTAAAAATTTCAAGGACAAATTAGAATTTGGAAAAAAGTAACATTAGGTGTGGGAGACGATTTGTTCAAAATCATAAGTGCGTGATCGAAAGTGCGTGATTACTAACACAAAAAGCTTTACAGATTGAAAATCGGTTGAGCCATTTCGGAGAAAAATGGATATTATCTTTCGTTCACTTTTGAAGCGCAACTTGGTGTCCACAATTGGTTTATTATTTCCAACACCTTTGGAATTGAACAAGGAAAAAACATTCTTCCCTCCTTTCGGCGGTGAACCTTACTCAAAAATATGGTTGGTGGGTACTAATAATGGCAAAGCTGTTTTCTTTGCAGGCGAGTGATCTATACAGAAAAAATAATAAACCTTTGTGTAATAATTTTCAGTGTTTCAAAACTAACCCCAAACCTCTGGATTATTTAGAGCTGATAAGGAAAAAAGTCTGCCTCGTTAAGTGGGGAGTTTAGCCTACTCAGGAATTAGTTGGTGTCAGATTATTCATGGCATTTCTGATCTTAATACTACTCGTACTTGCGAATTCTCTAATTTGAAACTTGACTTTTACGATCATGTACCTTGTTGATTTTTTAGTTAACATCAACACGACTGATAATTTTTTCAGAATTATGTTGACGATTATTACTTTTCCACTTGTTATGAATATGATCATAGTTTTGTATTGGTGATTGCAGGTGTACGAGGCGGTGTTCAGGCCGTTGAAGGTGACGAGGCCGCAGTTCCAGAAGGTCCTGAGGTGCATGAAGATGATCCGCCAGCTCAAGTACCACGAGGTCTACGCTCAAGAGAAGGTCACCAAAGTCGATTCTCTCTCCCTCGTTCTTTCTGGGAAGTGAGTACCAGATCTTCCTACCAAAACTTGCCATAAAGAATAGGGCTGTTGGGGGAGGGGAGGGGGATTCCATATTTTACTTTTCTTCACTTTACTTACATTTAAAAATACAACAGGTTACTAGCCGAACTTCAGGGATTGATTCTACGATTAATTAACAAAAAAGATTCATACAGTTTTTTAACGCCTTGCGTTCGTGAGTATTTTGATTTTTAAGATTTTTTTCGTGTCAAATGAAAATGAAAATCTAAAAGATACACCTCATAGGAAGAAATAATTTCGTAGGTCAACCATTGAAGTGCTTCTCATTTACTATGATTGCTAGGTACCTAGCTTCCATTGCTCTGATCAACCCATCTCATGGACACTGTAGAGCCAATCTAACCAATCGTAGAGCCAACTCTACCGTAGAGCTATTTAAAATTGTCTAAAAATTCTGAATCGAACAAATATACCAACAAGAGTTACCTAATAATTAAAATATGTTTAAAATAAACATAATGTCTTGAGGTAGGTACTTTCTATTTTTTGTGGAGAAAAACGGGAATTTTTTAGTGGTTTTCGGGGAATGTTTGACATAAATATGTCTTTTCTTCGGGTTCGGATCTAACAATTTCCACGAATCACACTACGCTTTTTTTGGTTTCAATCAAGAACATAAGAAGGGAGCATAGAGGAAGACGCTCACGCTATATACGGTGGATATTGCACAAGTTGGATACTACTCAAGTAGGAGGTGTTGGTCTATGCAAGCTAGTGACAATACGAGGAGGAAACTAAACACAATAGAACCCACATGTATGACGTTTATTACAAGCGCAGAGACTGTATTTTATTTCAGATCGAATATTATCAGGACAGGTTGTGGTACAAGATGGATACTATGCTTGGTAGGGGGTTGATGTCTATAATATATTGCTTTTGAGTCTACCAAGGTAACGGAAGCATTTTTTTCACTTTTCAAGTTTGAAGAAAAAAAATGTTGGTGGGTAAAAAACGCTGCAAATCATTGCTCAAAGGTTTATTATTTTCTGTACAGATCATCCTTCTGTATAGATCACTGGTTCTCCATCAATAGCACCTACCACCATCTGTATTCTCCCTTGACCTTCCCTCTCAAATTTCAGCTTCCTGCGTTCAATAGGATTGAAAATGGCTTCGGAGCTCACTCAGCTGATCAGTGATCTGAAGAGCGAAGAAGATCTCCTCGAATGCTGGAGACGCCTGGAAGAGCACTGATCAGCTGAGTAAGCTCCGAAGCCATTTTCAATCCTATTGAACGCAGGAAGCTGAAATTTGAGAGGGAAGGTCAACGGAGAAAAGAGATGGTGGTAGGTGCTATTGATGGAGAACCAGTGATCTATACAGAAGGGTGATCTATACAGAAAATAATAAACCTTTGAGTAATGATTTGCAGCGTTTTTTACCCACCAACATTTTTTTTACCTACCAACTAGGTACTACCTACCACACCATACTGCTTCACACCTTCACAATCAAGTTTATTAGAAAGAACTAAACGCTTCATACTCGATTCAAAAAATAGAAAGCTTCATATGGAAATTTGATTACTGGTTACGCAGAAGGCAAAACTGTATACAAATCGAAGAAATGAACAGCGATCGCATTTTAGTCCGATAAAATTTGAATAGAGATTAGACCTCTTTTGCGATTCACACTCATGATTCTGTTTTATCGAAGGAAAACCTTCAAGTACTCGTAGGGACCGAACGGTTTGTCCTACAGAGCTCCGGGTGGTCTCAAAAAATTTTAAAAATTCAATACTATTTAAAATTGGTGAAAAAACGATACCTTTATTTCGAGAGTTTTTGAGCTAGGGCACTCTTGAAAATTTCAACCCTTCATTTTCACCCCTTAGAAGTGACTGACATCAACCAAAAGCTTCGTGGCACAACTAGACCCCAAATGTAGCCCATATACCAAATTTGAACCAAATCGGTCCAGTGTTGCTAAGAAAAGTGCCGCGTACGGCGCACGGCGGACGGACGGAAATTTTTTTATTCGATTTTCGGATTCTACGTACCTTGAAACGTAAAACATCAAATTTTAAGGGGGGGGGGGGTTACATTTTTTTTCTTCCTCGATTCCAAAGGCTTATTATTGAAAATAATAAACCAAAAGATATCCAAAATCAAAATTTCCATTCTCGTTTCACATTTCAGACGTTCTTGAACAATTTGGGTTTCGTGTCACCCTGTCTGTCTGTCCGTTTGTAACAGGCAAACTAATAAGGAGTTAATAGTTCGGATAGGCAAAACTATAAGGAGTTAATGGTTCGGGTGTAGATGGTCTTCTATAAAAATCATCTCCCCCGGGTCGTTCGTAGCCTCTGCGCACGAGCAAATGTAAAAACCTAGCAACAGCCATAACGTCTACATTTTTCACCCGAATTAGATGAAATTTTCAGGGAATACGCGGGTTGGTATATAAATGGTCCCCTGTGATGGTAGTGTAAGGTATCAAGAAATTAATGTTTTGACATTAGCTATTATGAATCGGATCAAGGGTCAGCTGTGACCGAGAGAGCTACGGCATGTGTCCCTGGAGACGGGACACGAACCGGTTGCCGGGGCCGTGAGTTCGAGGCCCGCCTCTGCGGCATATTTTCGGGCGAGTCGGTCGCAGTTCCCCCTCGTCCCAACCCAGGGCGGTGAGGCCAATGGGAAGCCATGAGCGAAATCATCAGAACAAATTCTGATCTCCCCTTAGGAAGACAGCTGATGACGTCCGCGACATCAGGAATGGCAGTCGGATGAAAATCCAACCTAAAATGGTTGTTTACTTTACTTACTTACTTTACTACTATGAATCGGATCATCTTTGTAATCAGGTTGTGGATACGAGGGAGCTATTTGCCACACAAACTTTTTTCCTCTTACTGTACTACAATACTCACCCGCCTGACCTATCTATATGAGCTTGTACTATAGGAATTCTGTAGTTTTGGATCCCTGTTCACTTCATAAGATTTATCAACGTTCCCATGAAATACCGTGAAGCGTTCATATATTTGTTTTTGAATATGATCACCACTAAAATGTTGATTTATATTCGCCCCTGCTTGAACTCTCAGTTATTACATTTGAACTGTAGTGTGAACCATCTGGCCTTAATTGAGAATCTTCTCACACCGATGTTCTCACGAAGTTCACCGCACACCTTCCAGCGGAAATCTCGTTCTAATCCAGAATAAAATCGACCAAATCGTCCTTCCGTCTGCCCCTTCAAAAACACCGCTTCCTGTTAATTCCTCCTCAACGCCTCGTGATTCATCAGAAAAACTTCCAAGAGACAAAGAACTTCTGTTTTCTGTTATGAAGGAAAAAAAACGACTCCAAGATTAGTCGTTGGGGGGAAGTGTTCTTCCCAGCTGGTGCCAACGCAACAATGGGTCGTTTTTCTCCTTCTAATCGTCGGAGTTTCTCCCACGTCCCTGACGTCCGACTGACGCCTCCTCGGTCTTTGAAAATTAAAACATGTCGAAGACGCAGCACCGCTAGAAAATGTATCACTTTCAAGCATCTTGTTCTTGCATTTCTTTCTTCTTTCGTTCTTTGCATTGTTTCCAGAATTTCGAAATTTGGTCTTACAATCAAAAGTTCCATGAAAAAACTTTGGAAAATTCGATAACCCTAGACAGATTTTTTCGCCATGAAATTAGTTTTTCTCAATTTCCCACAAAACATTCGAAGTAGATATAAGCCGGTTTGAAATAAAACTCCTCATGCACTGACTTTGTCTCATTCGTTCTAACTCTCCATCTCACTGTGTAATCTTGAATATTCAAAATTTAGTCTCGTTATTTCACTGATTTTATAAATTCCCTGATCTCCTATTCATTTCAATATAGAATCGTAAGAGACCGTTTGGAGCGCTATTCAATAAACCACTATCCCCTCTAAATGTAATGGAAAACATATTGTTTAGTAATGCATGCATTCCAGGGGACGTCCCATTGGATAAGCATTAGGTCAATTAATACCAGTTGGTAAGCGAAAAAACTGTTCACTCGATGTAATTTATTAAGAATTATAGGCAAAAAATAGTGATCCTCCCCCCCCCCCACCACACCCTTATTGACCATATCATTTCTAGCCGCGTGGGAGCATCAAATTTGAAGAGCATTTGAAAAACCATGATCTACGACACCCAACAAGCGAATTCGAGTTCACCCCCCGCCTATGGTGCCAGTCTGGCACCAAAGCGGTAATACTTCGTAACGTTGAACTTTCATCTATTTGTTTTGGTAGGCAATCCGTTGAAGTTCAATTCCGTATTCAAGGTGAAACACAAAAAAAAAAAAAAAAATTTACAAACCGATGAAACATGCGGTTTATGGTGCCCTGGCACCATGGTGGCACCACTATTAGTTCCATGGTGGTACAGAGAATAATTCATGAAAATCCGGAGGTATAATGAGAATTTTCCCTCAATTTCAAAGCTTAGATACAATTAGTCAGCTATAAAGGAACCGAAATATTGAAAAATCGGATATTTTGTGAATATTATCCCCCCTCACCCCCACCCCTTGTGAAATAGTGTGCAATTTGGAGAATTTATGAGTCGAACAAAAGAAACACTCAAAACGGTTGAAAATTGAGGCCTGGGCAAATTTTACAGGATTATGCCCGCAAACGCACGTTTTTTGAGCATTAACCCCCCCTTTCTCCCCTTAAAATTCAAAATTCCGGCGCCGTAGTGCACAATTAGATAGGTTTCCACGTCGAATAAAAAAGAACCATGAAAATCGGTTGGAAATTGAGGCCTGGGTAGAGTACACAAAATTAGGCCCAAAAACGCACGTTTTTTGAGCATTAACCCCCCCTTTCCCCCTCTTAAAAGGCAAAATTCGAAATTCCGGCGACGTAGTGCACAACTAGATAGTTTTCCGCGTCGAACAAAAAAAGAACCAAGAAAATCGGTTGAGAACTAAGGCCTGGGCAGAGTACACAAGATTTTGTTACATACACACATACACACACACACACACACACAGACATACACCTATGGTTTTTTTTTCGCGGATTCTGATTCAGAATGGTCTAATACGGATTACTGTGTGGTTATATTTTTTTTCTGTTGAGTGTTGTCCTCCTTCACCCCAGATCAATCGCATCCAAGTCTTACTGTGGGACGTCCTAAAAAACGAGGTAAAGGGTTGTGGAATCGCAAATCGATTTGTTCATGATGGAAATACGATATCAATAGAAAGAGCGGCCTCCAAAAATAAACGCTTGATCAGATCGTGTTAGAATTTGCAGATTTTAATTTTTCGTGGAATAATATGGATTGCTATTATGCACGATGACTCATTCAGACTTTCCCAGGTCAGCAATGAATAATCCATCCGGAGACACGTGGTTGACATCGTCCAGTTAAAAATGCAAGGGATTCCGTGTAGGTTATTTCGATTGACTTGTTGCCCGGAAAAGCGCGACCCCCCCCCCCCCTCCCCTTCCTCTTTTAGTGCCCATTATTAATAAATGATCCGATGCGATCAATTATTGGACAGCCGAGAGGCTTCCGATTAGAAAGCCTTTCCGTGTCCTCGTGTACTCCCTCATCAGGGCGGGGAGTAGCCTCTGCGCGTAGCAGCCCCTAACTTTTACATTTCCATCCGAATCCGATGACATTTTCAGAGCTTGTGTGGATTGGCGTGTAGTTGGTTGTCTATCAAGTACATTCAACGTGAAATCCTGAATTGGTGGTACCTGGATGCGTCGAATCATCTGTACAATCGCGGTTTGATTACGAGGAAGCCATGTATCTTTGGTTTTTCACTTTTGAAAATAGGGGAACTTTG
The DNA here is from genome assembly GCA_009739505.2 of Apolygus lucorum. NCBI lineage: Eukaryota > Metazoa > Arthropoda > Insecta > Hemiptera > Miridae > Apolygus > Apolygus lucorum. The sequence goes on from CM019178.2 coordinate 3,796,094, forward strand.
TATCTGTGCAGCATGTCTAAATTCCCTTCGATCCTTCAGAATCGAAATATTTGGTCCAGGTCTTTTCAGTCAGGGTACTCGTTCCTCTAGAATACGTGATTTTTTGTAACCAACAGAGAATGACCGGATTTGTCTTATCAGAAATATATAACTGTTCGTCTCTTGCTTGGCTCCGCTTTTTTTGGCATCACGAGGCTACTGTTGGAAAAAAGAGGATTTCCGAGGGTTAAAGGCTGATTGAAGGAAACTAATAATTCCACTGCTAGCGAGCTGAGATAAATAAGAGGATCGCTCTAAGCTTCCACAACTACCTGTCAACATTAATAAGTTATGAGCTTCCTACGAATTTCAGACATTCTCCAGCTTCACTACAACTCCTCGAGGTAATGAATTTACGCCTCGGAGACGGGGATCGTGGGTCGAACGAAGCAAGAGAGGTGAATGCGGAGGAAAGTTTGTTGTTTCATCAGTTTTCATCCTGTTGGAATCCTGTCGAAGCCCGAAACACCAGAGGCAGTTCGTCGATACCTCTGCAGAAAGTGGTTTTCTCAGGCATACCAACTGGTAACAGGTGTTCCTGCCTACATTAGATAGATAGTATTTTCATTTCACACTCTTGGTACACATTTGCACATAGTGTAATTCTTCTCAACATGATGTGACTGTTTTGAATCATTATAACGACTGATACATAGCCCCATAGCTATCGGATAATTCAGTTTGAACCTTCAAAATAGCAGGGAGTGTTCATATTGTGATATCCAACAGCCTTCTCCCGTGCAATACCTCCTCAGCTACTCTTTCCGCAATTTTTCAATTACTTGGTGAATTCTCTGGAACTTGTAACAGTTTATTTCCAGGTTTTGTTGAATGTGGGTCAGGAGCAGTGGCGTGAACGTCATTGTTCCCATCTGGAGTCGATCGTTAGGTTGATCTAGTTTCGCCGTTTCATTTCTACTGCTTCCCTCCTCGTCCTCACGAACCCTCTCGTCCCATTGATTGATCGTCAACATCGACGGCGGATGACATAATTTTGCGAACTGTTTCAACAGGCAAGAACTCCGATTCCTAGGAAAGTAAAAAAATTGAAAGTGTGCGGAATGAACGACCAATGATATGTTAAAATTTAACATATCATATTCATTTAATATATTATCTTTTCATCACTTAACATATCATCTTCATTTAATGAAGACTGAACTGCACAGGGTAGGATTGGTTGATATCGCTTTATTCACAAAATCTGGCAAGATTTGGTCGAAGTCGACCATTCTTACATCTAACCAGACTACTTACACCTACATAATACAAAAATTAGATCAAATTAGCCTATGTGTGAAAAAATTATGCAAATGATAGGCTATATGAAAATGATAGATTGATGAACATGAACAAGATGAAACGTAATAAAAGTACAGTGCTAAACACATAAATATCTTAATATTTCGAAAGTAAATCGTTTTTAAATTTGTTTTTGAACGTAATGGAATTCTTCGTTTCTTCAAGCTCGGAATACGTGATCTGTTCGGAGAGGCAGGTTTGATTCCGAACAAATTGTTGTAAAGCAATATATTTGTATTAATGAAAGAATTGTAAAATACTGAGGTTTTAAATCGTTTCAAACAATAAGTGAATCTATTTCTAGTATTTGAGTCGTGGATTGTTGCAAATGAGAGAGAAAGATAAAATTATTCCTTTGAGGTGTCTTATTGTGACATTTTGGTGACACTATTTTTTTAGGAAATTTTTTAAAGTTGAAATTCAAATCAAAAAGCTAGTGGATTTTGGAGCACTCAGTACGTAGTTGAGTTCAAATAGCTATTAGATTTCATGGCACTCAGTGTATGAGTTATATATGTTGAGTTCAAATAGCTAGTCGATTTTGGAGCATTCATGAGTTAATTGAGTTCTTTTCTTCTTTCAGTTTTGTTCACTATGAATATGTCGTAGGTATTTAATATTTATCTGATGGAGATGTGATAACTCTTATTCCATTCTCTGGTATTCCCTTGTTATGACCCACATTTCAACATTTTAATAGTTCTTAAATAAAGAAGCAACAAGAGAATCCCTGAGTGAGTCACCACCCACAGGGATAGACGTTACCCTCCCACCTCTCTCTCCCCCGAGGAAACTCTCAGAGTATATAAGCTCACTCAGGGATGCTCCAGTATGCAATCCAGTCCATTCAATCGCCTTACTCATTTTGCTCTCTACCTTCTCTTCCAATAAGGGATCTCCTCGCAAAACTAGGCTCACTAGGTAAATATCCCGCTTCCTGCCAGTCGGTTGCTGATGAAACGCCGGGGTTGTTAGGCTAGCTCATCTTCCCTGCACTCCGCATTACGGTCGGGCTAATGCTGTCGGTGCGACAGTGCAGTTGTTAGGATAGGGACATTCTCTCTTCGTTGAGTAGGGGTAAAAGAAATCATAAACGCAGCATCGAGAAGGTCATCTCCTTCACTTGACGACACGCAGACATAACATTCCTCTTCCTCCAGTTGGATGTCAGGACCATAAAACACTTGCGTATAAAGAAACTACTGTATTTCAAAATAACTTGGCTCAAAACGGATTGTAAATCGATCACATAATACAAGACGCAGAAACTCCCTTTTTCACTGGCTTGGTCTAAGCCTGACTGGCGACTGAAGAAGTAGCTTGGGAGTACCTTCTCCCTCTCCTTCCAGGGTGTATCGCATGAAGATCCCCGCTGGGATAGTCTCGTACTACCTGTGGGGGCGGCCACATATATATTAATGTATTGCGCTGAAATCGAATATTACTGTACAGGAATGAGCAAATTTCATCAAAACTCGAACTATTTGATAAGCTTGGATATTCCAAGTTTCCATTGGGTGTCCTCGTTGAATTGAGGTATCTTTTACTCTGTTCAATTAACTTTCGCATGGTTTTTCCAATGTGTCGAAGAAGATACTTTTTGACCGACTTCAAAGCGCCGAAGGCGCGCGAAAAAGGAGGTACTCAATTCGGTGTGTCGTGGGACGACGATTTTTTTTTTTTTTTTTGTATGTCTGAACACCTTGCATTTCTTTATTCTGGTACCAATCTGTCTGGTTCTTTTTGAAATTTGTTCTACCAGTATCCGTGGTGGTCCCATTTCAAACAGATTTCATTTTGCTTTGTTAGAAGTATCGAAAATTTGTGAAAGAAGTTGAAAAACGTGGTTCCCGTTTTCGGGAATATTGGTCCGCATTCACTCTTCTTCCCCTGTGACTTCCGACTGAGCCAATGACGGACTATTTGTGTATAGTCAAATTGAAGGTCTGATTGTAAGCTTCAAAATGATATGCTATATGAGGGGGTTCCGATAACTAAAAGGTGCTGCGGGGGATGAGAAAGGGGGAAATTATAGTGGGTTATTCGCTCAGAACCTGCATGAGCCATATCAAACGTGTTTATGAATGCTCGAATATGTGAGTTTTCCTATCATACACGTATGAGGAATAATTATAGTACTGTTACTTAGGTATTCTACCAAGTGGGTGTAGCACATAGTTCCCTCATCACTAATGACATGATTGGGTAGGTAATAGTATAGGAGATAATCAGAACTGCATAGTGCCCTACCTAATATGAAGTATATACATATAGTACAATTAGGTCATGAGTGGGGGTATTTCACCATGTGGGTGTAGCACATAGCTTCCTCGTCATCCATAATATAGTTGGGTTGGTAATGGTATAGAAGATCGTCAGAACTGCAGAGTGCCGTACCAAATATGAGGTACATAGTACAACTAGCTCATGAGTGTTGGTATTCTACCAAGTGGGTGTAGCACATAGCTCCCTCATTACTAGTAATATGAATGGGAAGGTAATAGTATAGGAGATAATCAGAACTGCATAGTGCCCTACCTAATATGAGGTATATATAGTACAACTAGGTCATGAGTGGGGGTATTTTACCATGTGGGTGTAGCACATAGCTTCCTCGTCATCCATCATTTAGTTAGGTAGGTAATGGTATAGAAGATCGTCAGAACTGCAGAGTGCCGTATCAAATATGAGGTACATAGTACAACTAGCTCATGAGTGTTGGTATTCTACCAAGTGGGTGTAGCACATAGCTCCCTCATTACTAATAATATGAATGGGAAGGTAATAGTATAGGAGATAATCAGAACTGCATAGTGCCCTACCTAATATGAGGTATATATAGTACAACTAGGTCATGAGTGGGGGTATTTCACCAAGTGGGTGTAGCACATAGCTTCCACGTCTTCCGTAATATAGTTGGGTAGGTTATGGTATAGGAGATTGTCGGAACTGAATAGTGCCATACCAAATATGAAATATATAGTACTGCAAACTCATGAGTGGGGGTATTCTACCAAGTGGGTGTAGCACATAGCTCCCTAACAGAATGTGGTCCACCCTACGGCTTCTAGTTCACCTTACTGAAATGATTCACAGTATGGAAATAGATCTACATTACGAATACTGATCGAAAAACTGCGGGTAAATTAATTTCAAATTTATATTGAGGACCACTAAAAAGTGAAAAATAAAAAATAATATGAAATGAAAAAAATAATAAAATAAAAACCTTTTTAACAAAAAAAATGGACCGACCTCAAAAATGATGTCCGTAAACACCAAAAAGGGAAAATAATAATCTTAGGGAATTCAGTTGGGAAGGTGGGTAGGTAGGTACGGATTGAAGTCGTCGCTGTGCCCATCTGTAGACACAACCATAGGCAAGTAGATTCCAATTCCATCTGGTTAGTATTACGACATGCGTCGATAGTGCAATACAAAACAGGAACGAGAGTGGGTATCATTGAGGTAATAAATGTGTTCCAAAACTATTAGGTAGTAGGTCACTGCTGTCGTATGAAGGAGGATGAGAGTGTGACAATAAGTGTAAATGGATCTTAGTAAGAATATTCCCTGTAATAACAGCTGAAGACGTCCACAACACCAAAAAAGGCAGTTGGTTAAAGATTCAACATGAGAAGGTTGTTAACTTAGTTACTTACCTACCCTTACTCCGGTTTTGTATTGAACTTTCGATGCATGTTTTAGTACTAACCGGTCATTTGAGTAAGTACCCACACTCATATCTCAACCCCTCATCATGATCTAGACATCTACATGCATCTACATTGTCTCTACATGCATCATGCAATACTTGCAATATTAGATTATATAGATATTATCTAATCAAAGATAGATTAGATCAATAGATTAGGTATAATTAGATATCATCTAATCAAAAGATGGTACCTATGTTGGAATCCAAACATTTTTTAATGGGATTCACACACACCGTCACTCTCTCATCCTCCTTCATACGACAGCAGTGACCTACTACCTAATAGTTTTGGAACACATTTATTACCTCAATGATACCCACTCTCGTTCCTGTTTTGTATTGCACTATCGACGCATGTCGTAATACTAACCAGATGGAATTGGAATCTACTTGCCTATGGTTGTGTCTACAGATGGGCACAGCGGCGACTTCAATCCGTACCTACCTACCCACCTTCCCAACTGAATTCCCTAAGATTATTATTTTCCCTTTTTGGTGTTTACGGACATCATTTTTGAGGTCGGTCCATTTTTTTGTTAAAAAGGTTTTTATTTTATTATTTTTTTCATTTCATATTATTTTTTTTACACTGCGATATCCTAACCGAACCGTC